>CANNZV010002132.1:57233-169572 GCA_947561585.1 Caprella mutica
AGGAATATTCCATGATGATGATTTTTTGATATTCAGGGAATGCAATTTTTTGACACTTTTATGGAATAGTCCCATAAATCACAAGGGAAAATCTAGGGAATCAAGGAAACGAAGTTCAATGGAATAATGAAGGAATGCCAATGGAATAAGACATCCAAAGTAAGAGGGAATATTGAAAGAATACCTATGGAATAAGACAACTAAAAGAAGAGGGAATATTGAAAGAATACCTATGGAATGAGACATCCAAAGTAAGAGGGAATATTGAAGAACAACCTATGGAATAAGACAACCAAAAGAAGAGGGAATGTTGAAGGAATACCTATGGAATAAGACAACTAAAGGAAGAGGGAATATTGAAGGAATACCTATGGAATGAGGCATCCAAAGTAAGAGGGAATATTGAAGGAATACCTATAGAATGAGACATCCAAAGTAAGAGAGAATATTAAGGACAACCTATGGAATATAACAACTAAAGGAATAGGGAATATTGAAGGAATACCTATGTAATGACTAATGAGGCATCCAAAGTAAGAGGGAATAATGAAGAATACCTATGGAATAAGACAACTAAAGTAAGAGGGAATATTGAAGGAATACCGATGGAATAAGAAAACTAAAGGAAGAGGGAATATTGAAGGAATACCTATAGAATGAGACATCCAAAGGAAGAGGGAATATTGGAGGAATACCTATGGAGTAAGTCATCCAAGGGAAGAGGGAATATTTAGGGATTACCCATGGAATAAGTCATCCAAAGGAAGAAGGAATATTGAAGGAATAACAATGGAATGAAACATCCAGAAGAAGAGGCCACGATGAAGGAATATCAATGGAATAAGTAATTCAAAAGGAGGGAATAAATGAAACTAAATAACTTAGACTACGGGTGGCCATGTAACACTAATTACTTGAGTGCATAGCTCAATTGTCACATAGCTGCACACCAAGAAGTGTACCGTGAACAAATAACTTTGTTTTAAAAATCTACGAATATTAAAACTTAAATTTCAGGACCCATTATTTAAATCTAGGTATTTTCACAATTGCCCCTTTGTACTGGTATGGAATGAAAGAAGCTAAACATACGTCAATCATTTTATTAAAATATCAAATTTTATATGATTTAGAAAGGGCTTAAATTAATTAAACATAAATTAATTCCTGTGTAACTTTTTTACATGTTATAAAGGCTCAATCTATTAGCTGTCAGTAATTTTCACTCGATATTTCTCACTTATTCAATGGCGCTATGGTTGTACTTTTCACTTGCAAAGTTTTCAATTTTTAGTTAAGAAAGGCTCACAGGCATAGTAAACAGAATAGTATAGTACCCCTGTTACTTGTATTTTTCAAATTTATTCTGGGTAGGCTGTGACGTCATGTATGTAAACAAGAGGTCACGTCATAGTAAACATAATTGCTGTGGGTCACGTGGAATAGAGAATTAAGATGGCAGACAACGCGACCGATCTGACTAATGATCTAATTATCTTGAATAAATCGCCTTCTTCAAGACTAAAAATTTGTTACTATTTTGGGTGTAAAAAGACCAGTAGCAATTTCATCAACAGTCATTTTTTAATTTTCGTCCGTATGACTATAAAGATTGGATAATAGCATGCGGTAATGTGGAATTAAAAAAAATATCACCGAAAACGTTATTTAACAAAAGTTGGGTGTGTTGCAGCCATCTTTTGTGTTTGTACTGTACGTACAAACGTACGCACCATTGTTGACATGTGACGTCACAGCCTACCGGGACACGCGTAATATCCCCCCTATAGCTCTGGGATACTATATATTCTCTGTACTGTGCTCACAGGTTTCATTCACCATCATCTTCTCATTTTCCTCTTCCATCTGTTAATGCAGTCAACACTCAACAGTGCTATCGTCTCTTTTTGCAAAATTATTGACCACCACAATCGATTGGTGGTAGCGTAGCTTACATGTGCCACTTTCCTGTGTGACAACTATATAGTACAAAGTCTTTTGTATTTAGTTCTTTACTTAAGGAGGAGCAAATTTAATCAATCAAGCAATTAATTTTGTCATTATTCTTAAATTCCTTCATATCGAATATAGTGGTGTCAGTGCAGCTATAGTTTTAGAGCAAGCGCTTCATACTATATAGTACACACAATGAAATGAATAGGACATATCTCTAGATTTGTAACTTCTTAGCCAACCATATTGCCAGAAACTGTGATAGTAGTAACTACGGAGAAATAAAATGATTAGTCATCATTTATCAATAACCTGTATTCAATTAGTTAATCCATAAATTAAATAAAAACCTAAGTGAAATTATTCTTTCAAATTTTAAAAGAGGAAAAAGTAGATCTTAAAGGGAATACAGATTTAGATAAGAAAAAAGTTTTGAGAAACAATATGAGTAAAAAAATAAACAATTCAAATATAAGTAAAACAAGAATGAACGAAGAAAAGCTACTATGAATATTTTTAACACTGAAAACCATTATTGGCACTTTTAAAATTTTACTATTAAACTCTAATCAGTTAAAGAACAGGTCACTGAAGAAATAATTTTATGAAATTTTATATTTCACTTACAGAGGCTAGAGAATGTGTATTGTTTAACCTAGGTTATAGCTAAATATTAATAAACATTTCATAATATAAATTAACATAGTCAATCCATTTACAATCAAAGTATAAACTAAGTATACATATGAATAGTTATAGGCCTACAAACTGAAATAGTACGGTAAAAATAGCTAGGGTAAGTAGGGTCACGCAGGTATATTACGGCACTTTAATTTTTAATTGCGTTCTTCTCAAGAGAGTCTAAAAACATTCTGAACCGAAATAACATTAAAATGTTGCATAGCTATCAAAAGAAGTTTAGTACATGCTATAATTTGTTAATCTAAGTTTTTAACGTGTGTTTTGAAGCTATGATGTGTATGTTGTTAGAGGCCGCGGTTAGTTAGTGTACCGCAATTTAACTACTTGACCCTACTCTTATTCCGTTATCGCCAAATATAAATATTTAACTTTAAACAAAAATTCAAAATAGTTGAGTGATAACTGCTGTTGATAAAATATAAACAATGGTGTACATTCGTTAAACATTTGCAATCACAATACTAACCTCTTTTTTTATTGAATTGACACTAACTTAACTGGGTGTAGGTCATAAGCCCCACCCCCCGGTCAAGAGCCCCCCCGGTCATGAGCCCCCCCGGTCAAGAGCCCCCCCCCCCCCCGGTCATGAGCCCCCCTAGGTCATAAGCCCCCCCAGTCAAGAGCCCCCCCCCCGGTCATGAGCCCCCCCCCCCCTGTTTTTAAATCCTTATTTACCTATATTATTTAATCCTTATTGACACTTTTGTAGTTCATTACTGATTAGACATAAAATATATGTATATCGGGGGGCGTGCCGCCCCCCGAACCCCCCTGCCAGGTCATTAAACAATCATGAAGTGTGTAGTACAACAATCTAGCGGATACAACAAACTACATTACCAACTCTCAGTTATTTCTATCTAAGTAGTTGTTCATTTGTTTAACTAGGTAAATAAGGATTAAAAAACATGGAGGGGGGGCTCGTGACCGGGGGGGCTTATGACCTAGGGGGGCTCATGACCAGGGGGGGCTCGTGACCGGGGGGGGGCTCATGACCGGGGGGGCTCTTGACCGGGGGGGCTCTTGACCGTACCCCAACTTAACTACTGTCTCTTATAGCCCGTCTATAACGTCTGAACTGCACTGCTGCAAGGCGAAAACTAAATTGGATAAAAATTATTCTGGGTACCTGATTCGCAACTTTTACTAGTTTAGGATTTCATAAAAACGAAATAATTAATTTTTGTAGGTACTACTAATTTCTAATATGGAGCCAGCATTTAATTTGCTCATCCGAAACTCTATTCATTTAGATCGAAATTTTTAATTCACTTGGTGGTTTAGTATCTGCTTAAGAACAAAATGCCATATCGATGACGTTTTGAAATACAAGAGACTGGAAGAAGCAACCAGAAAAGAAAGTGAATTTTAGAAGAAGTCTCATCAGAAGTCAGTGACAATGCTCATGGATGCAGAAAAGTTCTGTGAAAGAGTTTTGTATGAATGGAAGATGAAAATGGAAGGACATATCAAAACACGGAAATCTAACACCTCATACACATAGTTGAAGAGCTCAACTCTTGCGCTATCTTTTAAAACTACAAGTAGCGTTAAAAATTATATATATGATAAAAATTAGAAGAGAACATATGAAATCTAAATTACAACTGTTCATCTTACAAACCCACGTTTCTTTGTTTTCAAATTAGACAACCAAATTCTAAAGAAATAGAAAAAATCATCGTTCGATTCAATTGACATTCCTTTGTTGTTTGAAATACATACTTTAAATTTCCCATCTTCTAGAAACATTCCTTCATATTACTCAATGGGATATAATCCTTATCAAAAATATTGAAATAGTTCCAGGGATATTCAAAAGTATTTCAGGAAGTAAAATTTTTCATTCGATTCCTGTTACATTCCGTCATTGTTTGATTCACTAAGAATACTGTAGATCCCAAATGTTCCAGGGATATTCCTTCGTTTTATTTTTGGGAATACTATTATACGTAACTAGCTTGATAATTCTTGGAATATTTATGGGATATTCAGAATGGAATACTATCAAAAATATATATTCCAAGAATATTCCAATTTGTTTCGCATGGAATACTATAGAAATATGATATTCCCTGAATATCCTAGGATGATATCTGACCGAATACTGTATAACTCTCCAATATTCCTGGAACATTCCCTCGTATAAGAATTTGAATACTATCCAATATTATTGTTACAGGAATATCCCTTCTTCATCAAACTGTGAGTGCAGATTAGGAGGGAATATTGTAGATATTTACAGATCCCTCGAATCAAACAACAGGGATGATGTTCTCGTCCACAATCCCCACCCAGACCATCACGTTTTCACCATGAGCTTTTTTGCCTTTTATTACAGTGTGAGGATTAGTGGGTGCCCCATGACGATGTACTTGTTTGTTTGGTGACTTTTTCAGAACGAGTTATTTTCTTCTGACCATATGACCCACTGAAAACACTCTTTTTCAATGCTCAACCAAAAAGTCCATTCTGCCTATCTTGACTCCAAATTGGCTTGACTCAAGACACTGGGTTAGATGTGGCATGTATGGCATTGTAGGCCCTCCATTTGAGATTTTTCCTCAAAATTCTCCATATTGCCCCGTAGCTCAATTCAAGAACTCATTTGGTTTCTTTTATAAGGCACTTTAGATTTTGTTCGAAAAAAGTTCTACATCTTCTATGTATACTTCTGCAATAGCTCACGAGATCTACCTCCTAAAACTTGCAGTCGGAAGGCATTTTCTTCTTTAAATCTCTTCAAAATTCTTCCGAAAGCCTGAATATTTGGACATTTTATTTAAATTCTTAGAATTGAAATATCTTCCGAATGCCCTTTGGAATTCCTTGATGCTCCTGAACTCTTCATACTTTGCGATGATAAATGATGCTTGTTAACCGTGGAAGGTAGAATTTTTTCTGAAGCTGCGACTTGGGCTGCGTACTGGGTTCATTTTCGATGGAGAATATTTGGAGAGTAAATATTTTTAAGGAATTATTCTATTAGTGTAATTCATTGTGGATCGTACTGTAGTTAGTTGTAGTTAAATGATTTATTAAAATAGTTTAACATTCAACCTCTATTCTAATTGGTATCCATGATAAGTTGTAGGTATCATGTAAACCAATTCAAATTGTTTGATAATTTGTACATATTACCCTAATTGGAAGAAATTTATTCGCAATTTAACTATTTACTATAATTTGCTACCATCGATCTCGCATACTATGAGAAATTAGGTTCTATTTATTCATGTTTTCTCTCACTTATTACTTACTCATTTAATAGCAACACTTGGAACCACCTCTACTTTGACAACATCGAAGAACTTGGTGCAGTTTGTTGTAAAGATCCCATCATCTGGCTACACGTGGATGCTGCATACGCTGGTAACAATAATTTATTTACCAAAGGATATCATAACAATAAGTCAATGGATAATCAGTTAATTAATAATAAAGTACTGAATAATCATGTAATGAATAATCATGTAATGAATAATCATGTAATGAATAATCATGTAATGAATAATCATGTAATGAATAATCATGTAATGAATAATCATGTAATGAATAATCATGTAATGAATAATCATGTAATGAATAATCATGTAATGAATAATCATGTAATGAATAATCATGTAATGAATAATCATGTAATGTGATGTAATGATTTGATATAGTTAGTACGTCATTAGTATGTCACTATAAATGTAAGCTTTGTAGAATGAACGAGTTAGTTCGCAGGTAGCCACCGCTCAGAAAACATCTCTTGAGCACAGTTCGCAGGTAGCCACCGTGCAGTGAACATCCTCTAATCACAGTCGCAAGTAGTGTCATTCTAGTCAACATCTTCTGATCAGTCTTGCAGTTAACTCCTTGAGTACAGACACCAACTAAAGTTTCGTTAAGTAATACTTGTGATAAAACGAGAAGATTTTTAACACGTTGAAGGTGTGAATACTATTTGACAATTTTAGTGAGAAATTTAAGTATAAAAGTTAAATAAGAACAGTGACAGTAACCAGGTCACCAGTAACTGCATGGTAGTCATATACCCAGTTAGAAATTCTACACAGACGAACAAGAAGAGGAGCTGTGGAGGAATAAAAAAAGATAAGTCATCCATTATTTTTTGATATTATTAAATTATTAATTTTCCCAATGAAGACGATTATCTTATTAGTAGAATATAATCAGTATAAATTTTTTTTTCCAAACGATTGATAAAATAAGTCATAGGTAAAGTAGGATATGTGGCGATTTTTTTTAATGAAAAAATAATATATGATAATCACTAATCTTTTGTTATTCAATAAGAAAGGGGAGAGAGAGAGAGAGTTCTTGAAGTTTAAATGAATTGTTAGGAGGAAAATTTAATGCAATTAAGTATGATTTAAATTAAAATATGGCAACTGTCAGTTTGACTCAATTTGGAAAGAAACCAGTAAGTAGGTATAAAGGAGACGGGAGAAAGAAAAAAAAGTAAAATGTTTAACTGAATGATTAGACGGTGGTTATTTGTGAAACTCCGTGCATGTCACGTTAAAATTAGGGTTAAATGAAATTTTCGGTAAGCTGAAACCGTATAGTAGTTAGTGGTAAGCTGAAACCATGGAGAAAGTTAATTTTTCTCAGGTAAGTTTTCGGTAAGCTGAAAACCGTATAGTAGTTTGTGTAGCATTCTGAATTAGCTAAAAATATATTAGAAACTCATAGATATGAAATAAGTCTTAAAGTAATAAAATGTGTCTAGCTGTCTATAGAGTCAAGGTATCTTTCCCACGAAGTAATAAAAGATTTAATGAGGTGTAAGGACAGCTTAGAAATACTTGTAAGAATAAAGGATATATTTTCTATGTAAGGTAATAATTGGTTTACAACTCATGTGGTTTGAGCAACCAAGTTATGGACGGGTTCTTAGCTCATTAGTGGTTTCCGGTTAAGATGCTTAGAGGTATATAAAGGCAAGGAATTATGTAACTAGAGTTAGTTGGTGGGGTTAGTTGTGAGTAGAGAGTTGTAGTCAGTTGGCAGTCAGTACTTAGAGTAAGGACTTCAGACCGGCCCGTCCGGGTTGGTCTGGTCCGAACTCATCCCTACCATGTTATACTCTATTGCTGTATTCAAGTTGATAAATATACATCCCTTATGAGAGTGGAATACTATAATCATTGAAACCCCCACAACACAAGTGTACATTGGCGCCCAACAAGCAGTGGATCCGGCCCCAGGTTAAGACAAATTGAAGAAGAATCCTCAGATGATCAGATGAACCCAAAAACTTCAAATATTTATACGATTACGAAGATGATGCCCAGCAACTACGAAGATGATGAACAAAATCCAGTCAAAAAATTTGTTCAGCATGTCTCAAACCCTTCGAACGTCAGGAAAGTTCTGATTCAAAACACAACAGGAAGGAAGAAGAAGATACCAGACATTTGAGATTATCAAAATGTGAGCCCAGTCGAAAAATAGCACCACTACAGAGAAAATGTGCACGAGATTTCACACAGAAGTAACAACGTTACACAATCATCAAATTTTAAATGAAGACATCAGTTCCCGTACCTACGTTCTACAAGTGTGGCGTACGTTTAATACAATTAGAACTGCATCTGAAAAGCTGACATCTAAGAAGAACTACAAGTACTGAATATATATTTAACGTGAATAAAAACAGCGAAGAAAAATTAATAACAATTTTTACTGAAAATCAGCATTCAGTATCTACATTGTACTTGTTACATCGCAGTCATCAAGAGTGTGGTACCTCTTATCTATGAAGATCGGTTTTGCCTGTTTCTACACAATATATCGATGGTGATTCCAAAAGCAGAGAACCAGCTAGCTCGCAATTTCAAGAATGTAAAGAAGATACTTCAAAAACTGGGGAGTATTGTATTTAAATGTCGTGAGTATATGTATTATAGAAATTTTTAAATGCATTTATATGTCTTTTCTCTCATTCAATAGAATTATCATGAACATTGTTTGGTAATGTTTTGTTATATTTCTGTTCATTGTGGATCTTATTTCTATAAAAAAAAAAATAACTTATTAAAATTTATCAAAAATGTTAAATTGAAACGTTTGAAAAAAATATATATAATTACAGTACTCCAAACTATTCACGATATCAAATATTAGTAGATATTGAAAGAAAGGTGTAGAAGTGAATTTTTTTTTTTTAGATAAATTAAAATTCAGAATTGAAATTTCTTAAAGATTGAAATGAGAATGATTGCTCTAAAACAGAGGATCAGAAGTTCAACTTTAATAATGAGAATAGAAACTGTTAAAGTAACTCAGTGAAGTTATAATGTTGATAATAAATTTTAAAAGGCAAAAAGTAAACTTATTGTAACGAAGATGTTACACCAATGAGTTAAAACGACTAGTTATTGTAGCAGAAGTCAATGTACTAAAATGAAATGAGATTGGTTCATTGGAAGTATTAAGGTATTCTCTTGGATGACAGTCAGATTTGTTGCCTTAATAGAAGAGAAATAAATAATTCACGGTGTAAGAACATGAAGCTACTTAGTAACCTAATAAGGTAAATTAAAGACAGGTGAATGTTCAAGTAGGCTAAAAATGTCGAACCGTTTGATTGGAATTTTTTTTAAGAAATGAGAAGTGAAAAAAGTTAAAAATGTAACAGTAATATAATGTGAATTTAAAATAATTAGCAGGAAATGAATAGAAGAATACTTGAATAATTAAACTGAATAAAGTGAATAAGATTTGACTCGCCAGATGAGGTCATAAAAATATTTGAGGTAATTAGATGAGGATATTAAAAGAAGAAACCTCAATAAAAATGACAATGGAGGATGATTATAAATGTTCAAATCGATAAAAGATTAAAATAAAAATGGTTGCTATTAGATTGTTTAAAAAGAAGGTACAAAATCTCAATATGTAAAGTAAAAGTTAAATGAAATGAGATTTGATTTAATGATAATTAATAAATTATCGGCGCCTATTTTGAAGATTGAAGAGAGAGGAAGAAAATAAAATGTATTGAATTTCTTTGATACATTACTTGTAAATTTATAATTAACTTCTATGCATATGGCCAATGTTTAGTAGTTTAATTGTTTAAATTAGAACTTAGAATAAAACTAATGTACATTATTGAGAAAAGTATTGTAAAATAATTGTATTGTAGCTTGCTATCACTAATTAGTTAATTATATTAAATAATGTCATCAAACTTACAATAATATCAAAAGGATAAGATAATTAAGAATAATTATTAGAAGAAATTTTTAAAATTGAATTAATTTTTTTTATAATGTATTGTTCTATAGGAAGTGATAAATATGTATTGAGGTAAACTTATCAGAATATTTTTTTCAGTTTGCCATGCTCTCTCCAACCTGTTTGCAACATTGAAATTGCACACGCTGAGAATTGCCAGACTTGCAATCAAAATAATCAACATAATGTTCAGAAAAATGAAGTTAAAGGATGTAACGGTGAGTGGGATTGTATTTAATATATAAAAAATTTATATAATTATTTTTGAACAAGAAATATTGTTTTATCTGAAAAACGTTTAACATAGTTTAAAAACTAGAGTGACTCCAAATATCATTTTGAAGATTGTTTCAGTCATGATTTATACTAAAAAAATGAATTACTAATAGTTATTTGAAATTGAAATTAATTAAACGAATAAAATATAATAATATAAATTGAAAACGTTTCCATTGTTTTTAGTCATAACAGAAAATAACTTGAATCTAATTAAAACTAAAACTATGTTCACTAAGTATTGTGAAAATATTTTTTTTCTTTCTTTAAAATTTTCAATATGTTTACTAATTTTTTTTTCTCTTTCTAAATTTCTTTTTATTATTATATTTTTTGACAGATTTTAAGTTGCATGTTCTGTAAGTATTTGAATTATACATAGTAGAGTTAATAATTATTATGATTTTTTATATACTCTCTCTTTTTGTTCAATTTGAGAATATATTTTTATCATTGCATATTTTTGTTTTTGAAGTCAATATTTTTACAACTATATTCAACGTTTGAGTAAAGTAAATATTAATGAATAATTAAAATATAACAATCCCACTAAACCTGAATTAAATATAAAGTAATGTAAAGAAAAGAGAGAGAGTAATAATTAAGAAAAATATTCAGTAAATTTACTAATATATTATTTCTTTTTCTGTGACATGCAAACTTGCATGAGACAAAATGATGGAAAGCAAGAATGAACAGTTTTCCAGAGAACAACACTTTCCTATGTCATCAGAGGATGTAAATCAAGATCAATGAATTAATTTTTTATTAAGTCTATGTATTATTTTGATTTTTTTTTAAATGATTAGGTATTTCATATATATTTTTTTTTCATGTCATTTCATTCATAGGGATTTTTCTTAATATTTTTTTTTGATGATATCTATTTGATAGACATTGATTTTATTTGTGAATTTTTCTAGAATTGTATTGAAGTCATGTGAAGGAATATAATAATTAATCGAATTAATGAAGAATTTGATAAAAATATAATAATTTGAATAATTGATTGGTAGAATGATGAAGATAATTTATTCAAGGTAATAATTATATGATATTGAGAAGTAAGAAATAATGATATTACTATAGAAATGATACTGTGTTGAAATATAAACGCACAATAATTGATCAAACAATTGAAGATATGATTAGTTAAATGAAAATGACTTCGGACGATAATGGAATTTAATTTTTTTTAGGAATAAGTTTAAGATTTTAGTAATAAGATTATTTTTATGTGTACCTTAGGTTATATTTAGATAATGCAGATATTTGAAACTATATGGATATAATATTAATTATTCAATTCAGGTTACAAGTTGTGAATTCACTGATGATTGATATATTATGATGAAATTGATTTTAGTTCAACATTTCCCGAATAATAATTTCGTTGATATAGATCCAAGTTAATGTGATGTGCTAAAATGTTTATTAATGCGAAAGTAGACAAGCTAGACTCTATAAATGAAGTCCTGTCTTAATAATAATGAGAACCGCAGTGAGAAAGGAACACTGGCGATGAATAATATATAAATAGATACCGAAGTGATTTACGTAATAAAAGTAACACTATCGAGGATGTAGTCGGAGGAGTAAGAAATATAAAATCGCATATTGCAAAGCCATCTTAACGTAAATTTATATTTTTATCGAATGAGGGAATAAAATGATGCAAGGAACATTAATTTTCATGATTAATATTTCAATTTATGTGTTCATAAACTTTAAATTTAATTCTTAATAAATAATGATTTTTGTGTATTCTGTTTTCTATAATGTATTTCAATTATCTGTACTAGAATTTTCATTAGTAATATTACATTATGATTATTGTAACTAATATAAGTTTATGTAATTGTCGTAGATTTAGAAGATAGATGACTGATCTTAAAATTGCAAGGGGGAAGAGATCCCAAGTAAAATTAATTATGAATATATTAGAAAAATTAAGATCACTCATATATCTTTTTAGTTTAATTCAGGATTTTATTATAAGTTTTAGGTAGATTATGTAACAAAATACTTTTGAATAATATTAACATCTTAATTAATTTTCATCATAACAACATATTATCCTATGTATAAATGTGTAACGTACAGTGAATGAGATGAATGTAAAAGAATGTATGGAATAGGATAAAACTAACCAACTTAACAAAGATATATAACTGTGATAAAACTTCACGAACAATCATGTCAATTGTATTTTGTATTTGTATTTTAAGTTTAGGTATTTTTGGTTTTAATATAAGATTTTCTAGATATACTTGTGAAAGGGATTAGTTAAAGCATTTTTGTATTAAATTGAAGTACCTTCAATTTTTCTTGTAGAGGGGGAAGAGATGTAGCATTCTGAATTAGCTAAAAATATATTAGAAACTCATAGATATGAAATAAGTCTTAAAGTAATAACATGTGTCTAGCTGTCTATAGAGTCAAGGTATTTTTCCCACGAAGTAATAAAAGATTTAATGAGGTGTAAGGACAGCTTAGAAATACTTGTAAGAATAAAGGATATATTTTCTATGTAAGGTAATAATTGGTTTACAACTCATGTGGTTTGAGCAACCAAGTTATGGACGGGTTCTTAGCTCATTAGTGGTTTCCGGTTAAGATGCTTAGAGGTATATAAAGGCAAGGAATTATGTAACTAGAGTTAGTTGGTGGGGTTAGTTGTGAGTAGAGAGTTGTAGTCAGTTGGCAGTCAGTAAGAGTCAGTACTTAGAGTAAGGACTTCAGACCGGCCCGTCCGGGTTGGTCTGGTCCGAACTCATCCCTACCATGTTATACTCTATTGCTGTATTCAAGTTGATAAATATACATCCCTTATGAGAGTGGAATACTACAATCATTGAAACCCCCACAACACAAGTGTTCAGTTTGTGGTAAGCTAAAACCATGGAGAAAGTTAATTTTTCTCAGGAAAGTTTTCGGTAAAGCTGAAACCGTAATGGAGTTTGTGGTAAACTGAAACCATGGAGAAAGTTGATTTTCTCAGGAAAGTTTTCGGTAGAACTGAAACCGTAATTTATAGTTCGTGGAAAAGCTGAAACCACAGATTCAGAGAA
The DNA here is from genome assembly GCA_947561585.1 of Caprella mutica. Lineage (NCBI taxonomy): Eukaryota > Metazoa > Arthropoda > Malacostraca > Amphipoda > Caprellidae > Caprella > Caprella mutica. The sequence goes on from CANNZV010002132.1 coordinate 70,487, forward strand.
AGTTTGATTTTCTCAAATGAGTTATAGCGGTATGTGAAACCGTAAAGTGAATTAATGAGGTTCGATAAAAGGTCGAACAAGTTAATTAAAGAATGTTATGAGTAACCAGTGTGATATGGATTAAGGGTTAATAACAATAACGCAAAGGTGCGATTAAAGAAACTACTATGACACTGAGTAGTGCAGTAGAGATGTATGCACGTGATTAGTAAAGTCAGTGTATCTACTGTACCAGTGGATAGGATAGCTATTTTAAAAGATTAAATGTTGCTAGTGACGGATTTAATGCCATTATGTATTAATTTATCTTGCGAAAAAGCAGTCATCATCTAGGAATTTTCAGACAGCAGACATTGTTGACAGTTCAAAATGTCTGAGTCGGTTAATAAATAGACATCCCGCGCAAAAAATGGATATTCCCAAAACATTCTCGGAATATTCCCGAGGAATATTCCATGATGATCATTTTTCGATATTCAGGGAATTCAATTTTTTGACACTTTTATGGAATAATCCCATAAATCACAAGGGAAAATCTAGGGAATCACAGAGATTAATCTCAATGGAATAATGAAGGAATCCCAATGGAATAAGATATCTAAAGTAAGAGGGAAAATTGAAGGAATACCTATGGAATAAGACATCTAAAGTAAGAGGGAATATTGAAGGAATACCTATGGAATAAGACATCTAAATGAGGAGGGAATATTGAAGGAATACATATGGAATAGGACATCTAAAGGAATAGGGAATATTGAAGGAATACCTATGGAATAAGACATCTATATGAGGAGGGAATATTGAAGGAATACCTATGGAATAAGACATCTAAAGTAAGAGGGAATATTGAAGGAATACCTATGGAATAAGACATCTAAATGAGGAGGGAATATTGAAGGAATACATATGGAATAGAACATCTAAAGGAAGAGGGAATATTGAAGGAAAACCTATGGAATAAGACAACTAAAGGATGAGGGAATATTGAAGGAATACCTATGGAATAAGACATCTAAATGAGGAGGGCATATTGAAGGAATACGTATGGAATAAGACATCTAAACTAAAGAGGGAATTTTGAAGGATTACCTATGGAATAAGACATCTAAAGGAAGAGGGAATATTGAAGGGATATCTTTTGAATGAGTCATCCATAGAAAGAGGGAATATTGAAGAAGTACCAATGAAATTTTACATCCACAAGAAGAGGGATCACTGGCCATGTATCACTATTCACTTGACTGCATAACTCAACTGTCACATAGCTATACACCAAGAAGTTCAACTTGAACAAATAACTGTATAAAAAATCTACGAATATTAACACTTTAATTACAGGACACATTACTTAAATCTAGGCATTTCCACAATTATCCCTTTGTACTGGGATGAAATGAAAGAAACTAAACATACGTCAATCATTTTATTAAAATGTCAAATAGCACATGATTTAGAAAGAGCATAATGTAATCAAGCACAAATTAATTCCTGGGCAACTTGTTTATATGTTGTTGAGGCTCTATTTATGTTCTATAAGCTCTCAGTATTTTTCACTAGATATTTCTTATTAATTCTATACCGCTATGGTTGTACTTTTCAATTGCAAAGTTTTCAATTTTTAGTTAAGAAAGGCTCACAGGTTTCATTTACCATAACCTCCTCATTTTCTTCTTCCATCTGTTAATGCGGTCAACGCTCAACAGTGCTTTCGTCTCTTCTTGAGAAATTATTGACCACTACAATCGATTGGTGGTAGAGTAATTTGCTATGAGCTACTTTCCTGTGTGACAACTAGTACAAAGTCTTTTGTATTTCTTCTTTAATTTAACCTGGAGCAAATTTATTCGATCGAGCACTTAATTTTGTCATTATTCTTAAATTCCTTCATATTCTCGACTATGAAGTGACTATAGTGGTGTCAGCAAACCTATAGTTTTAGTGCACGCAATTCATACTATATAGTTCACACAACGAAATGAAGAGGACATGTCTCCAGATTTGTAACTTCTTAGTAAACCATATTGCCAGAAACTGTGACAGTGGTACCTAAAAAGAAATAAAATAATTGATTATCATCTATCAATAATCTGTATTCAATAAGTTAATCCATAAATTAAGTAAAAAACCTAATTGATTCATTCAAATTTTAAAAGATGAAAAAGTAGATTGTAAAGAGAATACAGAATTAGATAAGGGAAATTTTTTTGAGAAACCATTTGGGTCAAAAAAGTAAGAAAAATCAAATTAAAGTAAAACAAAAAAGGGCTCATGAACGAAGAAAAGCTACTATGAACATTATTAACACTGAAAATCATTATTGACACTTTTAAAATTTTATTATTAAACTCTGGTCAGTTGAAGGACAGGTCACTGAAGAAATAATTTTATGAAATTTTATATTTCACTTACAGAGGCTAGAGAATATATATTGTTGGGGGTACGGTCAAGAGCCCCCCCGGTCAAGAGCCCCCCCGGTCATGAGCCCCCCTAGGTCATAAGCCCCCCCAGTCACGAGCCCCCCTTTCTGTTTTTTTAATCCTTATTTACCTAGTTAAACAAATGAAGAACTACTTAGATAGAAATAACTGAGAGTTGCTAATGTTGTTTGATGTAGTTTGTTGTATCCGCTAGTTTGTTGTACTGCACACTTCATGATCGTTTAATGACCTGGCAGGGGGGTTGGGGGGGCGGCACGCCCCCCGATATACATATACTTTATGTCTAATCAGTAATGAACTACAAAAGTGTCAATAAGGATTAAATAATATAGATAAATAAGGATTTAAAAACAGGGGGGCTCGTGATCGGGGGGCTCATGACCGGGGGGGCTCTTGACCGGGGGGGGGGGCAAGCTTATGACCTAGGGGGCTCATGACCGGGGGGGGGGCTCTTGACCGGAGGGGCTTATGACCTACACCCATATTGTTTAACCTAGGTTATAGCTAAATATTAATAAACATTTCGTAATATAAATTAACATAGAGAACCCATTTACAATTAAAGTATAAACTGAGTATATAGGAATAGAAATAGGCCTACAAACTAAAATAGTACGGTAAGTAGGGTCATGCAGGTAAATTGCAGCATTTTAGTTTTTAATTGAATTTTAATTCTGAACCAAAATTCCATTAAAATGTTGCATAGCAATCAAATGGAGCGCAGTGCATGCTATAATTTATTAATCTAAGTTTTTAACGTGTGTTTTGAATATATGATGTGTCTGTTGCTAGAAGCCGCAGTTAGTTAGTGTACCGCAATTTACATGCTTGACTCTACTCTTATTCCGTTATCACCACATATCAATACTTACTTTAAACCAAAATTTAAAATTGTTGAGTGATAACTGCTGTTGATAAAATATGAAACAATGGTGTACATACGTAAAACATTTACAATCACAATACTAACCTCTTTTTTTCTTGAATTGACACTAATTTAACTACTATCTATTATAGCCCGTCTATTACGTCTGAACTGCAGTGCTGCAAGGCGAAAACTAAATTGGATAAAAAATATTTTGGCTACCTGATTCGCAACTTTTAGTAGTTTCGCATTTCATACAAACAAATTAAGATATTGTTGTAGGTACTACTAATTTCTAATAGGGAGCCAGCATTAAATTTACTGATCCGAAACTCTATTAATTTATAGCGATATTTTTTACTTACTTGGTTGTTTAGTATCTGCTTTAGAACAAAATGCCATAGCGCTGACGTTTTTAAGTACAAGAGACTGGAAGAAGCAGCCAGAAAGGGAACTGACTTATAGAAGAAGTCACATTATAAGTCAGTGACAAAGCTCACGGATGCAGAAAAGCTCCGTGAAGGAGTTTTGTATGAATGGAAGATGAAAATGGAAGCACATACCTAACACGAAAATCTAACACCTCATAGACGAAGAGCTTAACTCTTGCGCTATCCTCAAAAAACTACAAGTAGCGTTAAAAATTATATAGATGGTAAAAATTTTAGGAAAACATATGAAATCCAAATTACAACAGTTCATCTCACAAAACAAAGTTTCTTAGTGATCCTAGAAGACATCCAAATTCTAAGGAAATAAAAAAATCATCGTTCGATTCCATTGACATTCCTTTGTTGTTTGAAATACATACTTTAAATTTCCCATCTTCTAGGAACATTCCTTCATATTACCCAATGGGATATATTCCTTATCAAACTATTGAAATAGTTCCAGGGATATTCAAAAGTATTTCTTATGAAGTTAAATTTTTCATTCGATTCCTGTGACATTCCCTCATTGTTTCAAGAAGAATACTGTTTAGATCCCAATTGTTCCAAGGATATTCCTTCATTCCTTTTTGGGAATACTATTATACGCAACTATCTTGTTAATTCTAGGGATATTTATGGGATATTCAGAATGGAATGCTATCAAAAATATGTATTCCAAGAATATTCCTATTTGTTTCGTATGGAATACTATAGAAATATGATATTCCCTGAATATCCTTGGATGATATCTGACCGAATAATGTAACTCTCCAATATTCCTGGAATATTCCTTTGTATAAGAATTTGAATACTATCCAATATTATTGTTACAGGAATATTCCCTCATCATAAAACTGTGAATCGAGATTAGGAGGGAATATTGTAGATATTAAGGGAATAACCCAGGAATAAAACCTTCTTGCCCGGGATCCGGTGATCCAAGTAAGTATCACGGTGAAAGAACATGAATGTGAGAAGTAAGAATGGGTCAGCATAAAAAGTAAAAGCAGACACGGTTACACGAAAGGAAATTTGTGTGGAATAAAATAATATCACAATGCAAAAGAGTGATAAATGTTTTATTCAGTTTATAGGATAAGAGAGTATTGCATCGATCAGCAATATTAATGAGAGATTAATCAGGAAAAATGATGAGATTATAAATTAACTTACGTCTATATTTAAAATATCTATGATATTAATATTATGAATTCGCAAAGAAAATGAAATTAATACTGAAGAGTGAATTTGAAAATAAGTAATCACTATGGGTGATTAATAAATTATAATACAAAATGTTTATGCCAGGGGCCACAAATGCTAATATTTTCTCTGTTTACAGAATTCAAAAAACGAAGAAAGAAGAACGGACAGCAGAGGAACCATTACAGTGTTACCATATCAAAAAGATGGAGAACGAAGATCCAACAGTTGCTGAAAAGTCATGCACGTAACATTAGGAAGGACACCTACATCATCGAAGGAGTCAAGAAACAAAAAGAACCACAAATCCACACAACAACATGAAACCACATACCACAAATAAGTTATCAAGAACTTTAATAGCTTTTTAAACAAAAAGTACGGAAGCCGCATTTAATTATTATTTTAATTGATGACTCAGCTTGTTTACTTAATAGAAGTACGCAGTCTATTAGGTGAGCATATGAATTGAATACAGATGAATTAATATTCATACTGTGAATATTTGTGAATATTTAGAAATAATATTTTTTCATTTTGAAATACTAATTAGATTTTGATAATTAGAAAATTTTAGAGTCAGAATAAATTATAAAACTTTAAATTTTTCTGAAGAATGAAGTTAATAGTAAATTTTATTCTATAAAGTAATTAAAAAATATAAATTCTATTTTTTAACGGATGGATGTTAATTTTAATTGCATGATTGTTGAATCAATGTTAATTTTTAGAATATTTTAATCAGCAATATTTTATGAAGTATCTATGAAATTATAATTGCTTTTAAAATAAAACGACTCAGAATTTGAATGAAATTAAGGAATTTCATATAATGTTTATGATGTAATAGTTTTATTAAAAACAATTTTTTTAACAAATTTATAATCATGTCAGAAAACGTCAAAATTTTTAATCTATGAATAATTAAGGAACATTGTTTAATTTTAGTGTGACACTTAATATTTGTTTGGAAAGTAAAATAATTTTATTAAACCTAACGTAAAAAAAATGAATTGAATGTTTGTTTGAATCAATTTAAATTTTACAAGTTAAATTGAAATAATTTTTTTTGATGGTTTAAAGCAAAAATGTCACAATATGTTAAGTTCAGTTTTGATGTGTATTCATACTATTTTTGATGTTATATGTAAGTTTGAAATATTTTATATACATAGTATAATTTCTTTTTTTGGATTTCTGAAGACTCTATTTAATATCGACATTCAGAAATAAAAAGAGGGGAAGAAAGGAATTATTAGAAATGGAATGAAACCATTAATAAATGTTTGAAATTCTTGCAGTTATAGGTTTGATGTTTATGATTGTTCAATTTGAATTTTAGAATTTTTCAATTTGAGTTTTAATGTTTTGAATTTTAGGATTGATTAAAATGGGATTTATGTTTTTAAATTTTAGATTTGTTTAATTGAAAATGAAGTTTTGAAATAAATATTTTAAAAATCATTTTCAATTTAAATGGAAGGGGGAGATATGTGATGTAATGATTTGATATAGTTAGTACGTCATTAGTATGTCACTATAAATGTAAGCTTTGTAGAATGAACGAGTTAGTTCGTAGGTAGACAGCGAGTTACCGATCTGCTCTCGCGAGCTACACACCTTATCTCCAGTCTTAGTTATTGAGACATTAACTTGTGAGCGTTCTAGTGGAGATACTCTTTGTAATAACCCTTGCTTGACTAATGAATATATTCTCTTTAAGTGTTAATTACATTACCATTATTACCCTAAATACAGTTAAGCTTGGACCAGAGGCCTGAGGTCGGAACCATATTGGCAAGGTGGTTCTAGGGCATGGTACCATGAGTATTTAGTAGAAAGAGATATATTGAGAAAAAGGAATCTGAAAATACTAAACAGAGTAGGATCCTATCACACGTAACCCATATAGTGAAACGTTATAAGGAATAAACTGATAACGTCACAGTAATGAATAATCATGTAATGAATAATCATGTAATGAATAATCATGTGATGTATAATCATGTAATGAATAACCATGTAATGGATATTTATTATGTAATAAGTTATCATGTAATGAATAATCATGTAACTAATAATCATGTTATGTATAATGAAGTAATGGATAATCACGTAACGAATGATCTTGTAATGAATAACTATGTAATGAGTAATAATGTAATGAATAATCGAATATCAAATAATCAGTTAATAATTTAACTGATTTAACCTCTCTTAAACCACAAATTGTTATAGTTTGGATCTTTTTTCATTTTTACCGTTCTTGCCAATCTTTATTTAACGCTAATTGCAATTTTAGAAGATAGCGGTACGGTTATGCTTTTTCGACTACGAGGTCTTAGATTTTTGTGTTAGGTAGACTCGTAGACTTCATTTACCATGACCTCTTCAGTTTCCTCTTCCATCCGTGAATGCAGCCACATGTGCTTATGTTCCTTTCGTCATATTCGTTGGTAAGGAACAGTTTTCATGGAGTAGCTTTTCTGCGTTCGTGAGCTTTGTCACTGAAGGTGGCAGATGACTTTGCTCATGGACCACTTTCCTTTCTGACTGCTTCTTCCATTCCCATGTACTTAATTTCCTTTGGAAGTCAGCGATATGGCCTATGGTTCCGATGCAGACATTTTACCCCTTTCTAAAAAAATGAGTTTAGCTATATTAAATATTTGTGTATTCTAATAATTTGTAATTGAACCTGGTTTCACGATGAATAATAATTTCCGACTTATTGTTCTGTTTACTCCCATAGGGTCAGCATTCGTGTGCGAAGAGTTCAGAGGTCCAATGAAAGGAATCCAAATGTGCGACTCCTTTAATTTCAATCCTCACAAATGGCTTCTGGTAAACTTTCATTGCTCGGCATTATGGTAAGACTTGGTGAAAATAGTTAACTTATTCCTCTCTATAGTTTTTTTTAAATACTGGTATATCATTGTTGATATTTGCAGGGTGAAAAACAGTTTCGACGTAGTGAACGCATTTGATGTTGACGCAGTGTATTTACGCCATGAACATCAAAACAATGGGAATGCTCCAGACTTTAGGGTATTTTATTATTCTACTTCTCAAGTTCTAGTATTGGCACACAATTTTTCATAATAACATAAATTCATTTGAAGTAAAATAAAAACTGTTGTTTTTGTTAAAAAATTTGAATTCTGAGAGTTCATAGAATTTGTACTTATATGTCAAAGAGTATACCGGGTTTTGCATAATATCCTGTTACATTTTGAATTTCTTACTTCATATGCGTCCAAAATCGTATTTATGGGTGAAATTAAGAAATTTCTCAATGTGGCCGAATTTTGAGGCAATGACACGTTCCAACCGAGGTCGGAAGCTCTTGCATGCCTTCCTGAAGAAGTCCTTCCTCATGGACGCCCATGCACAGTTCACAGAAGCCTTAATTTCATCTGTATTACTGTGGCGCGTTTTACAAGCCTTTTCCTCAATATGCGCCCATGCACTGAAATCGAGGGGGTTCAAATCAGGCGACTGTGGAGGCCAAAAGTCTTTGGGCCAGAAGCAGATGTTAGTCCCTAACCAGTTCTGCACAGTTTTTGCCATGTGTGCGGGTGCTCAGTCCTGCTGATACACGTAATCTGCATCTTTGGTGATTTTCTGAACCCATGGGAGAACATTTGTTTCTACAACTTCTTTTTAAACAGCGGAGGTTAGCCTGTATCCCCGTTCGAACCACATTGGGGGCATCTTCTATCCATTGGATGCTACGACACCAAGCATCAAGATAGATGCTGGATGCTTGGTAGTTGACACTTGGCGGTGTTTAGGAACAACATTCCCAAAGCTTACGACCCGGTCTTTCTGTTTGTTGAAGACCGGATCGACCGTGAATGTTTTCTGAATCAATGCATAACTTAAGAGGGAAACGTCTTAGACTTTTTCCTCCCATGCTCTTGACCACCCTGGACACAGAAATCTTCTTTTTTGGTGTCATTTTCGACATTTGCTGGTCTGGATCATTTTCAAAGGCCTTCTTGATGGTTGCACGGCTAACTACCTGTGGTTTTCCTGACCGAGGACGATCCTGTAGGGACTCTGAGTTCTTAAAACATTGAGAAACCCGATAGACAGTCATTCTGCTGACGTTTTATTGATTCGCAATGCAAGTTTGCCTATGGGCCGTGCGCAACAAAGCGGATACTTCAATTCTCTTTGCCTCCATTACGTTGCAATTCAAATTTAGAAACTTTTTAGGAATCAAAATAGTATTTGTAATATATGGACATTTTTATATGTGACCAAATTTAAATTAAAATCCAAGATAACAGATAAATTTAAAGAATAAGAAGTGTAACAGAACTTTTGCAAAGCCCGGTATATGAATCTTTATTTCACATTTGCAATCTTTCTATCTATCTCTTCTTCTTGCTATTCAACAGAATTGGCAAATACCTTTAAGCAAACGCTTCCAAGCTCTCAAACTGTGGTTTGTCATGAGACTTTATGGAAAAGAAGGTCTGCAGAAATATATTCGACAACAGGTTGCTTTTGCTACTCAATTCGGACAGTTGGTTCGATCTGACAACAGGTTTGGAATTTTCGCTCCAGTGTCTTTAGGGCTCGTGTGCTTCAGACTCAAGGTAAAGAAATTTACATTTCCTTCCTGTTTTAACGTAATTAAATGAATATATTATTCGTTCCTTATCATTTAGAACTCAATTTCAGGCTAAGTCTCTCACAACCAATTCGAATGCAATAAACGAAGCCCTGGTGAAGATGATCAACGATGCTGGTAACATTCACTTGGTTCCTTCTTCATGTCGGGGACAACTTTTCCTACGGTATTTAAGCATTACAGTTAATGTGTTGGGAGAAAGTCAAGAGTGACAAGAGGTATTTCTGGTATTTTATTCAGGTCTGACCTACACCTGTTAATAATTATACATGGTATAAATTTACTAATTTTAAGGAAATCAGTTAAACCAATAATTCACATGTGTAAACATTTCTAGTCACATCAGAGAGGTGTAACACTTTAATTTTTTGTTTTACCTTTAAATTTGTTTTTAGGTTTATGATTAAATTCATTAAGGTACGAGAATTAAAATCTATTAGTACTCTTAGTACCCATAATATCGTGCGTGGAAAATTGCCACTGTTTAGATTGCCACTGGGAAAATTGCCACTATGGGGAAATTGTCACTGTGGGAAAACTGCCACCCGGAAAATTGTCACTGAGGAAAATTGCCACTGTGGAAAATTGGCACTGTAAAATATATTGACAATATTGTGAGAAACTAAAAAAAAATTTATTAGTCTATAAAAAATACCGAACTAAATACAAAAATATTCGAATCTTATGTAAAGAAAATGTTCACTATGCGTTCATCTTTCATTGCCAAGTTAAAGAAAACTATTAAACCATGAAACGATCAATAAATCTGAGAGGCACATTTCGGTTTGAAATATTTAAGCATTTAATCAAAGCATAACTTTCAAATAAATAAAAATATTTTTAATTCTTTTTATTGTATTAAGTTAAAAAAAAAAAGAGTCTTATCACTCTAGAGTCTAGCAAATGACGTGAAATGTGTCTCTCAACGTCATCTTATAAAAATATTGTTATTATAAAATAGAAAACAATAGTTTTAAGCTTTTGTATAACTTTTTCCTGGAAAGCAGTTTTGTGTAACCAACCTTTATACTCCTGTTTTTCAACATAACGCTGAGAAAAGAAACATATTACCAATTTGAAGTCATTTGTCAAAGTGATTTAAAAACCTTTTCTGAATATAATACAAAAAAATTTAAAAGAGCTAGATTTTTTTCAAAGTTATAAGCAGTTTAATTCGAGATTCCTTTTTCGTGGTCCATCCTGTATACAAGACTAAACATTATGAAGATGCTATGTACATTTTAGTGCACTTGTGAATCAGAGAAAATCAGAGTTCCATTTAGAATGTTATAATGCAGGAATTCGAGTTCATTACACCTGCCTATCACCTGAAGATGAACTCTAGCTGTGGAACGATACATCAAGATGGCCACAGAAGCCTCGACTTCAGTTGTCGGAGAAATGACAAGAGATGGACTCATAAGCGCAAAAATTGAAGGAAAGTACAAATTTTCAGTACTTAAAACGAAGAAAGAATTTTTCCATTTTTAAAGTTTACATTTTTGTTGTGTTATAAGGAGAACATTGCTCATCAATGATTTGGAGGTTGGGATACGGGGGTTGGAACTCGATTTACAACCACCTCCACATGGTTAGATCTGGATTTTTTCAAAATTCTTTGAAATAAACTAAGAGCCGTACTTCCCAAATTTTGTTAATGTATACAAATGTCAATTGGATATCTGTAAGCATTCGTTATGAAAACCATTCTTGAGCACAAGCTGCAGTAAAAGATTATGTGTTGCGAGCTTGGAATATGAGAGTTGCATTCAGAACATCAATGGTCACATCACTTTATCGCCAATTGAGATGAGAAGGTATAAATTCATAAGTTTATTTCCAATTTGAATTTATGTAAAAACGACCGTTTAACGTTATTTCCATGCTGCTTGTGGCAGATGAAGATGAAGTCATAATGATTTCAAATTTGAAAGCTAATTATAATCAACCTTTTTGATTAACTTTATCACTATAGTACAAAATTATTAGACGAAATTTTAATTTGTTTAGAATTTTTTAAAGATACGCAATTTTTCATAATTTTTCGAAGCTTTGGTGGCATATGAAGATGAAGTAACTATATGATATCAAATTTGAAGCTAATTATAATATCCTTTCTAATGAACTTCATCACTAATGCGAAATAAATAGACTAAAATTAAATTTTTTGGAAATTTTTTAATAGCAACCAGTTTTTAAGATTTTTTTGATTTTTCTAAGCTCTGGTGGCAGATGAAGATGACATCCGACAGGTCTGAATTATTTTATACATTCAAACTAAGTATGCCAACAACTTTTCCGCACTAATGCATATTCGAATTCGAAAAAGTTGAAAAAACGCTCCACCCTATTATACATGCACTGTAATAAATTTTCATTGTATATGAAGTTTTATCATAATTGTAATGATTGAAAATTTTCCCCAACAAAATATAGATACCTCATGAGTAATCACTGTGAAATTATACTTATATTGAAGAGCTACATATCAAAAAAAAATGGTATAACTATTTCCTTTCACTTGCAATTGCGTTAAAGTTAGTAAATTACATCATAAATATTTCATCGAATGTTTAAAGTACATTCAGATAAAACTTTTTGTAATTCATCAAATGCTTTTCGAATACCTTCTTTATTACGGCTTTCCTTTTATAATGAAAAGGCATGATTAGGATAGTCAATTTGTTAAACAAAGACACTAATATGAAAAGTTAGAAACTAATTATATAAACTAATGCTATTTTTCTAATAGCATTCGTTAATATAATTAATATAAAATATAATAATAAGTTAATATATATATTAATGAAGTTAATATAATTAACTTCATTTTCTGAATATCCTTTCTAATAAGAATTACTTCAATAAATTGTAATGGTGGACTGAATCGGACACAGAGGGAAAGGTCGTACACCATCAGAACCAACCTGAACAAAAGTGTCCAATTTATCCCAATGACACTTCAAAATTAAAATCATCATCATCTTTTTTATTTCATTCGTATTATTTTTTTAACACACCAAACATAACATAATACAGTATGGTCCAAAAAAATTTTCCGCTTATTAAAATACTTGTAAATGGTTCGCTAATGGACGAAAAAACTTTTTTTTTCCGCCTCTTATTTTACTATTAACGAGTAAAAACAATTTTGAACTGATAGAAATAGTTTAAGAACAGGTGAGCAAAGAGTGAGGGAGTTTATTTTTGTCATTGCACAAATGTCATTCTTAGAGTAACTGTGTGATTTTACTCACTTAAAGAGTGAATTAAAGGAAAATAAATATAATGGTAAAATATTAATACAAAGTACTTACACTTCTTCCTTAGAAACTATTTTGAAATAGAACAACTTCAGTAACCTTTTGATCTCATTGAAGTTTTCACTCTGAATATTCGTTCTTCGCTTGGTCATTGCATGGTTAAGGCCCGCTTCACACTTGCATTTTTAACACCGCGAAAAAAAAGCTCTTCTTAAAATGTGTTTACATTTCCGTTTTTTTTTTTCATCTGTGGTGGAAAAATCACAATACATTTTTTCTTGAGCGATAGAAAAACGCAAGTGTGAACACATTTTAAGAAGAACTTTCTTTTCGCGCTGTTTAAAATGCTTATGTGAAGCGAGCCTTTAACCATGCAATAAACAAGCGAAGAACGAATATTCAGAGTGAAAACTTCAATGAGATCAAAATGTCACTGAAGTTGTTCTGTTTCCAAATAGTTTCCAAGGAAGAAGTGTAAGTCTCTGTATTAAAATGTCTACCATTATATTTTTTTCCTTTTATTTACTACCTTTTAGTAAGTAAAATCACAGAATTAGCTCTAAGAATAACCTTTGCGCAATGACAAAAATAATCACCCTCGCAAAAACATAAAGTTTTTTCGTTCATTGGTTAACGATTTACTAGTATTTGAAAAAGCGGAAACTTTTTTGTGGCCCATATTGTATATTGATATAATTCATACCTTTGATATTGATAATCAGTTTCATATTCATATGATCCACACATGATCCAATTGAATTACGAAAAATTACATCAATATTGAAGAAAACGATAAATTACACCTCGGGGACGACACTCTATCTCTCTGCACTGGATTTTTCAAATAGCTGACTGAAAAATATTTCAAACAATAGGTAATCGGCAATATATTCGGTCACGATAATATGAAAATAGTCTGAGAAACAGCAACAAAATTTTAGTACTACTATTGTTGTAACAACACTATTAATTAATTTAGGAAAGGAGTTTCTACACTAAATATTGAAAATAAAAAAAAATTGAAAATTACTATACGATTGTGAACTAATTTTGATTTTAAATTATAACTCATTTTTAAGAGATAGTTAATTAGTTTTATGTGCAGAAAAATAAATTTACAATGATGAAAAAGACTTAAAAGAAAATATGAATACTGATTATGACTAGAAGATGAATTTAATTAATAACATCTCAGTATATTATTTTGTTACTATCCACGCATTTTAACATAGCAGCTAGCATTCTAAAACTTTAAAGTCATTATATATAATTCTGTTCTACGCTTTCACATGATAAATAGTTTGCTACTGAAATTTTTTCTATTAAAATTAATATAATTATGGGTAATGGAATTATTATAATGAGCATTTCAAAACTTAAAATTCAAATACATCCCGCGCAAAAAATGGATATTCCCAAAACCTTCTCGGAATATTCCCAAGGAATATTCCATGATGATCATTTTTTGATATTCAGGGAATGCAGTTTTTTGACACTTTTATGGAATAGTCCCATAAATCACAAGGGAAAATCTAGGGAATCAAGGAAACGAAGTTCAATGGAATAATGAAGGAATGCCAATGGAATAAGACATCCAAAGTAAGAGGGAATATTGAAAGAATACCTATGGAATAAGACAACTAAAGGAAGAGGGAATATTGAAGGAATACCTATGGAATGAGGCATCCAAAGAAAGAGGGAATATTGAAGGAATACCTATGGAATAAGACAACTAAAGGAAGAGGGAATATTGAAGGGATACCTATGGAATGAGGCATCCAAAGTAAGAGGGAATATTGAAGGAACACCTATGGAATGAGGCATCCAAAGTAAGAGGGAATATTGAAGGACAACCTATGGAATAAGACAACTAAAGGAAGAGGGAATATTGAAGGAATACCTATGGAATGAGGCATCCAAAGAAAGAGGGAATATTGAAGGAATACCTATGGAATAAGACAACTAAAGGAAAAGGGAATATTGAAGGAATACCTATAGAATGAGGCATCCAAAGTAAGAGGGAATATTGAAGGATTACCTATGGAATAAGAAAACTAAAGGAAGAAGGAATATTGAAGGAATAACAATGGAATAAAACATCCAGAAGAAGAGGCCACGATGAAGGAATATCAATGGAATAAGTAATTCAAAAGGAGGGAATAAATGAAACTAAATAACTTAGACTACGAGTGGCCGTGTAACACTAGTTACTTGAGTGCATAGCTCAATTGTCACATAGCTACACACCAAGAAGTGTACCGCGAACAAATAACTTTGTTTTAAAAATCTACGAATATTAAAACTTAAATTTCAGGACACATTATTTAAATCTAGGTATTTTCACAATTGCCCCTTTGTACTGGTATGGAATGAAAGGAGCTAAACATACGTCAATCATTTTATTAAAATATCAAATCGCACATGATTTAGAAAGGGCTTAAATTAATTAAACATAAATTAATTCCTGTGTAACTTTTTTACATGTTATAAAGGCTCAATCTATTAGCTGTCAGTAATTTTCACTCGATATTTCTCACTTATTCTATGGCGCCATGGTTGTACTTTTCACTTGCAAAGTTTTCAATTTTTAGTTAAGAAAGGCTCACAGATTTCATTCACCATCACCTTCTCATTTTCCTCTTCCATCTGTTAATGCAGTCAACACTCAACAGTGCTATCGTTTCTTTTTGCAAAATTATTGACCACTACAATCGATTGGTGGTAGCGTAGCTCACATGTGCCACTTTCCTGTGTGACAACTATATAGTACAAAGTCTTTTGTATTTGGTTCTTTACTTAAGGAGGAGCAAATTTATTCAATCGAGCAATTAATTTTGTCATTAATCTTAAATTCCTTCATATTGAATATAGTGGTGTCAGTGCAGCTATAGTTTTAGAGCAAGTGCTTCATACTATATAGTACACACAATGAAATGAATAGGACATGTCTCTAGATTTGTAACTTCTTAGCCAACCATATTGCCAGAAACTGTGATAGTAGTACATACGGAGAAATAAAATAATTAGTCATCATTTATCAATAACCTGTATTCAATTAGTTAATCCATAAATTAAATTATTCTTTCAAATTTTAAAAGAGGAAAAAGTAGATCTTAAAGGGAATACAGATTTAGATAAGAAAAAAGTTTTGAGAAACAATATGGGTAAGAAAATAAAAAAATTCAAATATAAGTAAAACAAGAATGAACGAAGAAAAGCTACTATGAATATTTATAACACTGAAAACCATTATTGGCACTTTTAAAATTTTACTATTAAACTCTAATCAGTTAAAGAACAGGTCACTGAAGAAATAATTTTATGAAATTTTATATTTCACTTACAGAGGCTAGAGAATGTGTATTGTTTAACCTAGGTTATAGCTAAATATTAATAAACATTTCATAATATAAATTAACATAGTGAATCCATTTACAATCAAAGTATAAACTAAGTATACATATGAATAGTTATAGGCCTACAAACTGAAATAGTACGGTAAAGATAGCTAGGGTAAGTAGGGTCACGCAGGTATATTACGGCACTTTAATTTTTAATTGCGTTCTTCTCAAGAGAGTCTAAAAACATTCTGAACCGAAATAACATTAAAATGTTGCATAGCTATCAAAAGAAGCTTAGTGCATACTATAATTTGTTAATCTAAGTTTTTAACGTGTGTTTTGAAGCTATGATGTGTATGTTGTTAGAGGCCGCAGTTAGTTAGTGTACCGCAATTTAACTACTTGACCCTACTCTTATTCTGTTATCACCAGATATCAATAGTTAACTTTAAACCAAAATTTAAAATTGTTGAGTGATAACTGCTGTTGATAAAATATAAAAAATGGTGTACATTCGTTAAACATTTGCAATCACAATACTAACCTCTTTTTTTCTTGAATTGACACTAACTTAACTACTGTCTCTTATAGCCCGTCTATAACGTCTGAACTGCACTACTGCAAGGCGAAAACTAAATTGGATAAAAATTATTCTGGGTACCTGATTCGCAACTTTTACTAATTTCGGATTTCATAAAAACGAAATAATTAATTTTTGTAGGTACTACTAATTTCTAATATGGAGCCAGCATTTAATTTGCTCATCCGAAACTCTATTCATTTAGATCGAAATTTTTAATTCACTTGGAACAAAATGCCAAATGGAAGATGAAAATGGAAGGACATACCAAACACGGAAATCTAACACCTCATAGACATAGTTGAAGAGCTCAACTCTTGCGCTATCTTGTAAAACTACAAGTAACGTTAAAAATTATATATATGATAAAAATTAGAAGAGAACATATGAAATCTAAATTACAACAGTTCATCTTACAAACCCACGTTTCTTTGTTTTCAAATTAGACAACCAAATTCTAAGGAAATAGAAAAAATCATCGTTCGATTCAATTGACATTCCTTTGTTGTTTGAAATACATACTTTAAATTTCTCATCTTCCAGAAACATTCCTTCATATTACCCAATGGGATATATTCCTTATCAAAAATATTGAAATAGTTCCAGGGATATTCAAAAGTATTTCAGGAAGTAAAATTTTTCATTCGATTCCTGTTACATTCCGTCATTGTTTCACTAAGAATACTGTAGATCCCAAATGTTCCAGGGATATTCCTTCGTTTTATTTTTGGGAATACTATTATACGTAACTAGCTTGATAATTCTTGGAATATTTATGGGATATTCAGAATGGAATACTATCCAAAATATATATTCCAAGAATATTCCAATTTGTTTCGCATGGAATACTATAGAAATATGATATTCCCTGAATATCCTAGGATGATATCTGACCGAATACTGTAACTCTCCAATATTCCTGGAACATTCCCTCGTATAAGAATTTGAATACTATCCAATATTATTGTTACAGGAATATCCCTTCTTCATCAAACTGTGAGTGCAGATTAGGAGGGAATATTGTAGATATTAAGGGAATATCCCAGGCATAAAACCTTCTTGCGCGGGATTAACTTAAGGGGACCGATCTTGGTTTTTGAAAACATTTTTATTAATGAAGCTACGGTTCTGAAACTTGGTACTCATATTTAAAATTGAATTCTTCATTGTTTTTGTTCATGGCATTTTTTCGATTAGAACCATAAAAAACGAGTTATTCAAATTTCAAACAAATTTCGAACCGTTTTCCAAAAGTCTAAGGCTTCTACAATTTTGAACCTATGACTTTGCATTTTTTTATTTCGAAGCGCAATTCTAATTTCTACAAAACCCTCGAATCGTTTTTTTGGATTTTCGAATTGGTTTTCAAAATATTAAATTTTTCGTTAAAAAAACTGAAATTCGATATTTCGAAAAACCCCATCTAGGGTTTTGTATAGAATTTCCCGGAAAATCGAACACAATAAACCCCAAATGCCGTAGCTTCAAAATTGTAAAATTCTTAGGCTCTAAAATACCATAATTTTTGACTTTTTAGAAGTGCTATAAAATTGCGTTCAAAGTTATTGCTGCTCGGACACGTGGCAACTGCAGCTATTTGCTTTTTATGACCGAGAGTGTGTGGTCTGACTTCTGAGTAGCACGAAAGATACCAGATACGACGATATAATTAATTATTGCGAATTATCTGTGGCTGAGAGAGAGAGAGTGTGCAGAGTGAGTGCATAGCACTGCTTCAACCCTCGTCTCGCATACCTCCCTTTCTCCCTCTCCTCAGTGGGTTATCGTCACATTAGAGCTCTGATATTTCTCACAAACAACTAGAAGGTTATCAGGTAGCTATTTACAAAATAAGAAAAATTGATAATTGTATGACAACCCAGTTATTTTTTTTGTTAGTTTTATAGAGTAATGCAGTGTAGCTAACAGTGTCCTGTCTGTTTCAGTGTGGCTGTGTGTTCTCGCTACACTGAAGAAAAGGACATGGTTTTTGCATGGAAGGACATCCAAACTCACGCACTGACTGTTCACTGACAACCAAAAGATTAGAAAGTTGACTAAAAGAGAATCGAAGACCATGATGAATATGGAAAAAGGAAATAACAATAATATGTCAATTATTTTTAAATATTCAACCAATAACTTCACAGAATTTGTTCAGAAAACACTTTCAAATTATTATTAGTTTTTGTAGAGATACAGAGTGAAAAGCAGACAAATTCTTATCAAGCGCAGTGGAATTCTTATTACAGAAAATATTTTATGATATCTAAACTTCACAAAACAAACGTCAGTTAATTTCCAAAAGAATATTGAAAGTATGTACTATTTCATTTAACAGCCGTGACGTCATTGGTTGACTATAGATTGAGACGGTTTTACCCAAGGTTCATAGACTATTACAGGGTAAACAAATAGAAATAGTAAAAAATGTTACTAAATGCTGCGTCTACAAATTCTTTAGATGAAAACCTATTCTACAGATTAAAACCTATGAAACCTATGTTACAAATAATTGACATTAAATATTTCTTATTTTATTATTGCAATATTTTGTTTGTTCTTATTTTAGCTACAGTAATTAAAGCGGATGAAAATGTTAACCAGTTCCCCTAATCAACGGACAACTGAGTGAATAGCAGTTCGTTTTTTGATCCTTTTGCAGTGGAAAAACCATTTCATCGAAATATTTTTATACCATTCGATAGATTATTGAATTTTAAACAATTCTAGGTTGCCCCACGCACGAGTTTAATCTACCGTTTAAGAGATATTCAATAAGAAAGACAGAAATTGTTCCTTCCATTGCTAATTTTCGTAGTGAATAGCAGTTAGTTTTTTGTCTATTTTGCAGCGGAAAGATGGTAATTTAATTTTTTTTACATCATTAGATAGATTATTAAATTCTAAAGAATTCTAGGTGGCCTCACGCGCGAATTTATTTAACCGTTTAAGAGATATTCAAGAAGAAAGACAAAAATTGTCATTTTCTCCCGCTAATCGGCGGAGTGCACAGCTCTTGGTTTTTTGTTTATTTTTTTAGCGGAAAAACGATTATATTAAAATATTGTTTATATCTTATGATAGATTAATTGATTTAAAAGAATTCTGAGTACGAAACTACTCTTCAAATATTTATGGTTTTGAAGAAAACACATAAGTCCCACTGTTTCACAACTATTCTTCAAGAAATCGTACATCTGACAATTTTTTCCCCATTCGTTTGCCAATAGTAAATAAATAGTAAAGTATAATAAGTACAATATTGGAACATCCGAATATACTAAGGCGTGACCGCGATTAAGACGAATGACGTCACACAGAGTTGTATCCATTTGTTTTTAAATAAGAAATGTACAAATTATTATTGTACAAGCTCCCTTCCCCCACCTGGTTCGCTAACCTAACCTTAGGTGGACAACATCTCTTTATATTTATAACTTATAGCGTTTTTTTTAATTTCTCATTCAGAGAAAGATTCGTGCGGCGAAAGAGTTTTCGGCGAGGTTCTAGGACAACTGTTACCCGGACAACTCGTACCCGGACAACTGGTATACAGGACAACTGGTATACAGGACAACTCGTACCCGGACAACTGGTACTTATTTTCATAATTTCTTGTTAAATGTACCTAACTATAATAACTGAATAAATACAAGTCCGATTTTCATAATTTAGTTAAATGCACAAAATTCGTATGATCTCACTTCATGAGTCTTCCATTTCATGATATATATTTTCAAACATAATACGCTAAAAATATATTAGAACCAACAGTTGTCATCATCAACTAATTTGTTAGCTCCTCGCTGAGATTTGATATAAGAAGGCATTATATGAGCCTAAAATATTTTTGAAAATATACTGATTGGTAGGGTAGAATGACTGCGAATAAAAAATGTTAATATAAAAGTTTTATAGTTCAACTAAATATTTATCTGTATTTTAACGTAGAAGGAAAAAAAACTAATGAAATTTGATACATTGAATAATAATCACGATTTGTTCAATTGGTATCATCAATTATTAACTGTTTTTCTGGCAAATTATATGCATTAAATTTTATTGATGACTATTCATGAATAAAAGTTTGAAATTGATTTGAAAAAAAAACGATGTTTCGTCCGTAAGCTTCAGATGTTTTAAAGTTATTATTTTGAAGATAAGAATAAAGACAAATAAAAAATGAGTAATGATATGCACAAAAATACACTATAAATTTATCTAAGGACGAACACACCCACACACCTTAATGTCATGTTGACTTAATTCGAACTAAGATTGGCCGGTGTAAGATTATGTACAATGAATGGTATTAGGGCTAAATATTGTGAATGTGGTGGAAATCAGAGAGCGCCAACTCAGGTAATAATATATAATCAAAACAAGTTTTTCAATTGTATTTTAGGCACCTACACGCATACGTTATTTAATTTATAATTATGTACATTTAACTAAATTTTGAAAATTGGACTTGTATTTTATTCAGTTATTATAATTAGGTACATTTAACACGAAATTATGGAAATCGGGTACCAATTGTCCAGGTACGAGTTGTCCTGTATACCAGTTGTCCTGTATACCAGTTGTCCTGTATACCAGATGTCCTGTATACCAGTTGTCCTGTATACCAGTTGTCCTGTATACCAGTTGTCCGGGTACGAGTTGTCCAGGTACGAGTTGTCCGTGCACCTTTCGGCGAATGGAGCGGTCACCCCGATCTGGTTGACGTAATTTGTTTACATCGTTTCTGAAGAAAGGATCAAGTTCACCGTCAATGATCTTGAAACTTAGTATACTTCTCTATTTATTTACTATGGCCCTGTGAGATGTTACTTCCCTGTTTAGTTTAATGACAATGTAGTAAAATGAAACAGTAAAGAAACATGAGTAGTACTATAAAGAAAGGAATTGCAAATGCAATGTTACAATTATTTATGGTTTTGATTTTCTTGTTAATAAGTACTATTGCTCTTTCAGAGTCAAATAGACTATGTCTATTGTTAGGAAAAAAAACATTAATTTTTAGATTATCCCGTTAACTGAAAGTTTTATTTATTAGTCATATCATAAATAAATCTTAGCATATCATTAAAATGTTCTTTATAGAGTCTTTTAACTTTTAATAAAACTTACCTGCATATAAAAATATTTCAATGTTATATAACTAGAAGGAACAAGGTATTGTGAGAGTTTATAATTAATATAAATATTCTACCTAAAATGGAAAGTACACATCTATTTATAAGGTAATTATTTAGTGTGAACTGTTGAGGTTGAGGTTGAAAACCAACAAAAATCTGGAAAAAAACAAGATGAATAAATGTCTAACCATATCAATTAAATATAACCATTATATGAATAAGAGGTCAGCAAATAAATCATTTTATTTATTTATATATTTGTTTTGAATAAAATATTCCCTTCACTTCTTATCTTTTGGTCTGGATCCAACAGTATGTGCATATAATACTACCGCTTAATATTGAGGAAAGTTAAGTCCTGAAAAAGCTAATGCTTCAAGAGCAGCCTATTTATTCGTTAAAATAGCAAAGCATACCAGTAAAATAGAGCAGTCATATTTTTAAGTAACTTATCAAAAATGTACTTCCTACATTTGATCCAAATTAAGCTACAATGCAGTTTCTAATATGCTAATAACAAGTGTTCACACAACATTGCTATAAGAGTACATTAAAATAATGAAGCGCCCGTTCTTTATGAGGTTTTAAGTTTTTCAAATGTTAGAGACTTTTGAATTTCAGTTGGTACATATTTCAATCCTTATTAAAACTCCTGGTATATTTAATTTGATTCCTTGAAGTTTCCTTTTAAACCCTAAATGGTAACTTTTTGTTTAGTTTCTTGATCATGAAGAATTCAATCCTAATAAGCGTCTGATATTATAGTGTAGTGTTCTCATTATTAATAATTATATTTTTTTAAATATGAAGTGCAAAAGAAAATTATTCTTCCTTTTCAAACTCATATTTGTAATAAATATAACCTATTGCACCATCCTGCTTTTATAAGATTTAATCATATTAATCTTAAGCAAATTAATTTAATTTAATTTCCATATTATAACTTTATTCAATCAATGTATTTCCATTAATAATTGTATAGAATTAATAATATCCCGAGTGATTTACCTTTATCTATCACAGGTCAACAGGAGATAGACCTATCAGTTAGATTCGAGCTTTTTGTGACGCGAAGGGGCCAAATTAAAGTGTGTGCTACACAGAAACAATATATCATTACCCAGCCTACTATAAATATTACCAGTACATTTTTTTGTAATTAACATCTATCTCTATTTCATCTTCCAGTGGAGCGTATCTCGCAAAACTTCCATCTTTATTCATATTAACTGCATATGAATACGCAGTAAGTACTATATATATACTAGGGTGGAGCGTTTTTTTCAACTTTTTTGAGTTGGGTTTGGTAATAGTGATACAAAGTTGCCACTTTGTGCTGAAATAATGTGTGAAAAATTTTAGATCTCTAAACCAATTTTTTCATGCGCCACAAGAGACTTGAAAATTCGAAAAATAGTGAAAAACCACCATTTTATGGTTATTTTTTTAGAATTTTCATTTTTCATATATATGATTCGTAATAGATAAAATTAGTTAGATAAAGGTCCAATTGACTCCAGGAGAAAATTATAAGGCTCTGCTACATCATCTTCATGCGCCTCAAATGTGTTTAATATAACCAAAATATTGATAGATATCGATTATTTTCCACTTTTTAATTTTATACCTCAAACTTTATTTTCTGCTTTTTATATATCGTAATAGGTTTATTACAATGATATTTGGTTATATAAAACTAAATTTCGAGCATCAAAATCAAGGGATATCTTCTTCTTTCGACACAAATGAGCTAATTATTAGCAAATAAAATATAAGCATTGAGTAGTAATATAGGCAAATGACGGTACAGCTCTCTTTTTATTCGTATGAAATTAATTAATCAACTTCGAATACTTTATAACAAAACTCACCACAAGAAGGTGGCCGCATATCGAGTTCCACCATAACTCAACCAATCCTTCCCACAATTGCTGGGAGACTTTAATTAATCTCGTAACATATAAAGAAAATACTAGCTTTCGTATAAATCCAAAATACATATTATAGGATATGGCAAACTGCTTCTTCCGTTGATTGAAGTGTTTTACAGCATGGCTTCACATAACCCTGAGAAAATGAATTATTCACGTTGTTTGACCACTGCCCACAGAATTATAAGGTTATACATATCCCGGGCAAGAAGGTTTTATTCCTGGGATATTCCCTTAATATCTACAATATTCCCTCCTAGTCTGCACTCACAGTTTGATGAAAAAGGGATATTCCTGTAACAATAATATTGGATAGTATTCAAGTTCTTATACGAGGGAACATTCCAGGAATATTGGAGAGTTACAGTATTCGGTCAGATATTATCCTAGGATATTCAGGGAATATCATATTTCTAAAGTAGGGGAGGGTGGTCATCAATGGGACAAAAAACACAGAAAGATTGATATTTCATTTACTATGGGCATAATATGAAAAATAAAAAATCCATGTGTAATATAGATATTCCTTTATAAAATGAAACCAACTCGAATGCTATCACATATTCTGTTGACTAGAAAAAAATTAAATGAAAAACAAAAAAAATTGTCCCATTGTTTAACAGCGCTGGTGAACAATGGGACATACCCTGGTGAACGATGGTACTGTTTATCAAACTTGTATATTGTTGAGGTTTTGGTAAAATTTCAAGTTCGAATTATCTCTTTATGTTGTCCCACACTTATTTAGTTCATATAATATCAGTTTAATGTCCTCTAACTTCACCGAAGCCATGTCAGGAACATTTGGAAAATTAAGCTCATTGCACTTGAATTTTCGCCTAACATCAATATTTCGTATTTATCTTTTTCATGCTTTTGGCCAACAGAATACGTTTTAGCAGTCGCCTCAAATTCTACTGTGTATATATCTTCATTTTCAACATTTTCGGTGGAGATTTGAGTTCTTCAGACGAATGGATCAGTTAGATTAAGAGTTATATACCAGACCAAGAACAATAGTTCACAGGCCATCTACGTCAGATGCTTTATGAAGTGATTTCAAAGGCCTTATCCTTAGTGGCACCAGCAAAAATTTCTTCTTTCTCTGGTGTATCCGTTGCAATCATGCTGCGTCTTTTTTTTCATTAGTGAAATTTGTTCTCTATGCAGTGCTTTGTGATGACCTCAGATTGCTAAAGCCCTTGAACATGATCGAAAGTCCCGCTTCAGCTGGAAGCTCTGTTTCTACAAGAAGCCCTGAAGCTACAGTTCACGTTATTGTATCAAAAAAATAGATATATTGATTCATATGGAGTAACTAGACAGTTTGGTTGACAATAAGGCACTGTCCCATTGTTAACCAAATTTTCTGTCCCAATGATCACCATGACGCCATTTTGAAAACATATGGGTATAGCGGCTCAACTACAAAAGTATAAAGGCAATCCTTTCAAATGATCATATTTTAGATATTACTTAATATCATGTAAAAATGCCGTAAGCATTGTATGTTAAATTTACAGATTTATAACAATTGAAACAAAGTACGAAATATTTAGTTTTATCACCCCTAAAACACGTTTTCACTTTTACACAGAGCTGACTGCACCCCAACCGCTGAATGCAATGCGAGTGAATGCACTGAAGTATGCCTAATTTACCACTAAAATTTTGTTAAATATTACCCTCAAATAAAAAAGTTATTCAGCATGTCCCATTGTTCCCGGTGTCCCATTGATGACCACCCTCCCCTATTCCATACGAAACAAATTGGAATATTCTTGGAATACATATTTTTGATAGTATTCCATTCTGAATATCCCATAAATATCCCAAGAATTATCAAACTAGTTACGTATAATAGTATTCCTAAAAATAAAACGAAGGAATATCCCTGGAACATTTGGGATCTACAGTATTCTTAGTGAAACAATGATGGAATGTAACAGGAATCTAATGAAAAATTTTACTTCCTAAGAAATATTTTTGAATATCCCTGGAACTATTTCAATATTTTTGATAAGGAATATATCTCATTGGGTTATATGAAGGAATGTTCCTGGAAGATGGGAAATTTAAAGTATGTATGTTAAAAACAAAGGAATGTCAATTGAATCGAACGATGATTTTTTCTATTTCCTTAGAATTTGGTTGTCTAATTTGAAAACTAAGAAACGTGGTTTTGTGAGATGAACTGTTGTAATTTAAATTTCATATGTTCTCTTCTAATTTTTACCATCTATATAATTTTTAACGCTACTTGTAGTTATAGAAGATAGCGCAAGAGTTAAGCTCTTCAACTATGTCTATGAGGTGTTATATTTCCGTGTTAGGTATGTGCTTCCATTTTATCTTCCATTCATACAAAACTCCTTCACAGAACTTTTCTGCATCCATGAGCATTGTCACAGACTTCTGATGAGACTTCTTCTAAAATTCACTTTCCTTTCTGGTTGCTTCTTCCAATTTCTTGTATTTCAAAACGTCATCGATATGGCCTTTTGTTCTTAAGCAGATACTAAACCACCAAGTGAATTAAAAATATCGATCTAAATGAATATAGTTTCGGATGAGCAAATTAAATGCTGGCTGGCTCCCTATTAGAAATTAGTAGTACCTACAAAAATTACTTATTTCGTTTTTATGAAATCCGAAACTAGTAAAAGTTGCGAATCAAGTACCCAGAATAATTGTTATCCAATTTAGTGTTCGTCTTGCAGCAATGTAGTTCAGACGTAATTGACGGGCTATGAGTGTCAATTCAAGAAAAAAAAAGAGGTTAGTATTGTGATTTTAAATGTTTAACGAATGTACAACATTGTTTATATTTTATCAACAGCAGTTTCACTCAACTATTCTAAATTTTAGTTTAAAGTTAAATATTGATATGTGGTGATAACGGAATAAGAGTAGGGTCAAGTAGGTAAATTGTGGTACATTAACTAACTGCGGCCTCTAACAACATACACATCATAGCTTCAAAACACACGTTGAAAACTTAGATTAACAAATTATAGCATGCACTGCGCTTCTTTTGATAGCTATGCAACATTTTAATGTAATTTCGGTTCATAATGTTTTAGAGACTCTCTTGAGAGGGCAGCAAGTTAAAATTAAAGTGCCGTAATTTACCTGCGTGACCCTACTTACCCAAGCTATACTTACCGTACTATTTTAGTTTGTAGGCCTATAACTATTCATATGTATACTTAGTTTATACTTTGATTATAAATGGATTCACTATGTCAATTTATATTATGAAATGTTTATTAATATTTAGCTATAACCTAGGTTAAACAATACACATTCTGTAGCCTCAGTAAGTGAAATAAAAAATTTCATAAAATTATTTCTTCAGTGACCTGTTCTTTAAATTTTAAAAGTGCCAATAATGATTTTTCAGTGTTAATAATATTCATAGTAGCTTCTCTTCGTTCATGAGCCCATTCTTGTTTTACTTATATTTGATTTTTTTTTTACTTTTTTGACCCATATTTTTTCTCAAAAACTTTTTTCTTATCTAAATCTGTATTCCCTTTAAGACCTACTTTTTCCTCTTTTAAAATTTGAAAGAATAATTTCACTTAGGTTTTTATTTAATTTATGGATTAACTAATTGAATACAGGTTATTGATAAATGATGACTAATCATTTTATTTCTCCGTAGGTACTATTATCACAGTTTCTGGCAATATGGTTGGCTTAGAAGTTACAAATCTAGAGACATGTCCTCTTCATTTCATTGTCTGTACTATATAGTATGATGCGCGTGCTCTAAAACTATAGCTGCACTGACACCACTATATTCACTTCATAAGTTCATTGTAGAGAATATGAAGGAATTTAAGATTAATGACAAAATTAATTGCTCGATTGAATAAATTTTCTCCACAAGAGACGATAGCACTGTTGAGTGTTGCCTGCATTAACAGATGGAAGAGGAAAATGAGGTGTTGGTGAATGAAACCTGTGAACCTTTCTTAACTTTAAATTGAAAACTTTGCAATTGGAAAGTACAACAATAGCGCTATAGAATAAGTGAGAAATATCGAGTGAAAATTACTGACAGCTAAATAGATTGAGCCTTTATAACATGTAAAAAAGTTGCACAGGAATTAATTTATGTTTAATTAATTTAAGCCTTTTCTAAATCATGTGCTATTTGATATTTTAATAAAATGATTGACGTATGTTTAGTTTCTTTCATTCCAGTACAAAGGGGCAATTGTGGAAATGCCTATATTTACATAATGTGTCCTGAAATTGAAGTTTTAATATTCGTAGATTTTTTATACAAAGTTATTTGTTCACGGTAGGGGAGGATGGTCATCAATGGGACACTGGGAACAATGGGACATGCTGAATAACTTTTTTATTTGAGGGTAATTTTCAACAAAATCTTAGTGGTAAATTAGGCATACTTCAGTGCATTCACTCGCATTGCATTCAGCGGTCGGGGTGCAGTCAGCTCTATGTAAAAGCGAAAACGTGTTTTAGAGGTGGGGAAACTAAATTTTTCGTACTATGTTTCAATTGTTATAAATCTGTTAATTTAACATATAATGCTTACGGCATTTTTACATAATAATAAGTAATATGTAAAATATGATCATATGAAAAGATTACCTTTTTACTTTTGTAGTTGAGCTGCTATACCAATTTGTTTTCAAAATGGCGTCATGGTGATCATTGGGACAGAAAATTTGGTTAACAATGGGACAGTACCCTATTGTCAACCAAATTGTCTAGTTACTCCATATGAATCAATGAATATCTATTTTTGATACAATAACGTGAACTGTAGCTTCAGGGCTTCTTGTAGAAACAGAGCTTCCAGCTGAAGCGGGACTTTCGACCATGTTCAAGGGCTTTAGCAATCTGAGGTCATCACAAAGCACTGCATAGAAAACAAATTTCACTAATAAAAGAAAAAGACGCAGCATGGTTGCAACAGATATACCAGAGAAAGAAGAGCTTTCTGCTGGTGCCACTAAGGATAAGGCCTTCGAAATCACTTCATAAAGTGTCCGCCGTAGATGGCCTGTGAACTATTGTTCTTGTTCTGGTATAGAACTCTCAATTTAACTGATCCATTCGTCTGAAGAACTTAAATTTCTACCGAAAACGTTGGAAATGAAGGTTTATGAACTAGTAGAATTTGATTCGATTTGTAAAACGTATTCTGTTGGCCATAAGCATGAAAAAGATAAATGCGTAATATATATATTAGGCGAATATTCGAGTGCAATGAGCTTAATTTTACAAATGTTCCTGACATGGCATCGGTGAGGCTAGAGGACATTAAACTGATATTATATGATCCAACTGAGTGTAGGACAGCATGAAGAGATAATTCGAACTTGAAATTTGACCATAACCTAAATAATATACAAGTTTGATAAACTGTCCCATCGTTCACCAGGGTATGTCCCATTGTTCACCAGTGCTGTTATACAATGGGACAATTTTTTTTGTTTTTTATTTAATTTTTTTCTAGTCAACAGAATATGTGATAGCATTCGAGTTAGTTTCATTTTATGAATGAATATCTATATTACACGTGGATTTTTTATTTTTTATACTTTGACCATAGTAAATGAAATATCAATCTTTCTGTGATTTTTGTCCCATTGATTACCATCCTCCCCTACACTTCTTGGTGTGTAGCCATGTGACAATTGAGTTATGCATTCAAGTGATTAGTGTTACACGGCCACTTGTAGTCTCAGTTATATAATTTCCTTTATTCCCTTCTTTTGAATTGCTTATTCCATTGATATTCCATCTTCCTTTGGATGACCTATTCCATAGGTAATCCTTAAATATTCCCTCTTCCCTTGGATAATTTACTCCATAGGTATTCCTTCAATATTCCCTCTTCCTTTAGATGTCTCATTCTATAGGTATTCCTTCAATATTCCCTCTTCCTTTAGTTGTCTTATTCCATAGGTATTCCATCAATATTCCCTCTTACTTTGGATGTCTTATTCCATATGTATTCCTTCAATATTCCCTCTTCCTTTAGTTGTCTTATTCCATAGGTATTCCTTCAATATTCCCTCTTCCTTTAGTTGTCTTATTCCATAGGTATTACTTCAATATTCCCTCTTCCTTTAGTTGTCTTATTCCATAGGTATTCCTTCAATATTCCCTCTTCCTTTAGTTGTCTTATTCCATAGGTATTACTTCAATATTCCCTCTTCCTTTAGTTGTCTTATTCCATATGTTGTCCTTCAATATTCCCTCTTACTTTGGATGTTTTATTCCATTGGCATTCCTTCATTATTCCATTGAACTTCGTCTCCGTGATTCCCTAGTTTTTCCCTTGTGATTTATGGGACTATTCCATAAAAGTGTCAAAAAATTGCATTCCTTGAATATCAAAAAATTATCATCATGGAACATTCCTTGTGAATATTCCGAGAAGGTTTTGGGAATATCCATTTTTTGCGCGGGATATAGTACAGCTGAAACACCGAGTGCCGGATTATTAGTTACTAGTTACACATTAAATAATGAAAGTTTACATATAATTTGGCTCTCGAATAGAGTATATCCGTCATTCTATGATGAGTCTAAACATTTGTTTAGAGATTTAGTGAAGTCTCCATGCAAGTTAGCATCACAAGTTAATGTGGCCCATGTGGGGACTAGGTTGACAAATTGTATTGGTACTGTGTGATTTTTTGCAAAATGGCCAATGTGGTCACATCATGGCTATTATGTTGAAACCATTTTGACGCAAGATGTTGCGTTGCCGATATGTTAACCAAATCTCAGACATGAGCCATATAATGACGATACGCTATATCAGGTTGGGCCAATATAACAATTCAATGTGATCCTTCTCCCAAGGTATCATTCCATCAAAATGGGAAACCACGTTCTTTCTAGCCATTATCTAATAACTATATAAAAATGGGTATCCGGTAAATTCATCGCAGTAAATTCATCGCCGGTCAATTCATCGCCGTAAATTCATCTCATGGTAAATTCATCGCACGGTAAATTCATGGCATGTTAAATTCATCGCATGGTACATTATAAAATTAAATTGATAAACTTAAATAAACTTTTTGAAAATAATTACGCCGACCTTACTTTAGGGTAACTTGTTTGTACGAATCTGTGCTATTAGTTTATTTTAAATGATTGGATTTTAGTAATAGAATGTCATATAATTTTCACATGTATATCATACAATTACTATAAAATATCTAATATGTAGGTAATAATTGCATTAATTTATTATTTTAAGGTTATGTATATTTTTCTTTAAATTAAATTAATCTCATTTCTCAAATTACATATTTGGGTAGCTACTCATAGTTTAAAGAACAAAATAACTGTGAATGCTGAACGTCTTAGACAATATGATCAGCAAAGCATAATAATTGCCTCAGTAAATTTGAAGCAGGTTTTCTAATTATTTAAGAGGTATTGCTTACAATTTATCTTTTTGAAAGTAATTTAGATATATTTTTTGTGCAGTTTTAATGATAGAATTTAATTTTTAATATTAACGGTTTGCTTTAGCAACATATCCATATATTATTTCGTTGACCGACAATATTGGGACCCGACAATTGGGCCCATAAGAAGGGATGTAACAATATGCATTTTGCAGGATAAATATAGTCTTGAGCATAATTGAAATAAAAAATATTCCTTATAAGAAAAAAAATATTAATATATGTTATGAAAAATATATACATATTCATTTCATGAATAAATACTATTATTCTTTATGGGATATATTATTACTATTATAATTTTCTGTTCTGAGATGTAAGCAACAAATTTTCTAGTTACAGTACCTCTATAGTGAACTCATGCTTAGTGAATGAGTTAGGATGTAGTCAATAGAAAATAAGATTGTAGCTATTTTAGATGAAGAGACAATAGAAAATAAGAATATAGGTATTTAAAGTAGGCTGTGGCTCACAAAGACATGTTGAAATTATTGGAACATACAATTAAATCGAATTAAAGTTAATGTGAATTTGTTGAAACCTGCTCACTGTTCTGTGTTCAATATAGAAAAGTTTCATAAATTATAATTACAAAATGTATTCTCATAATCTCATTTTATCCCAACATCTGTTCAATATTTCTTAGTTCAATGTAACGAAAATCTTTAAAATTGACCTACTTTATTAATTAAATATTACTGTGACAACTTTGTCAGACGATGTACACTACACATTGGATCCACATGACATGATTCAAGTTAATACGACTTATTTAAATACCTAAAATATTTTCATAACACCGAAACATGAGATTAGCATCCAAATGTGATTTAACGGGTTTGCTAATGTATACCTTATAAAGTATTTCAATCGAACTAAAATATTAGAAACATATTTTAGAGAATATAAAACATAATTCAAAGATAATATTGTCACAGAGTAACACTTCTTTATTGTGTCTTCTGTCCAATTTTTTTCTGGGCTCAATTGTTTTGCGGCCAATTTTTTTGGAGCCCACTTGTCCTGGGCCCAAATTATTGTCAGCGGGCCCAATTTATCGGAGCCCAATTGTCAGCGGGCCCAATTTATCGGAGCCCAATTGTCCTGGGCCCAATTGTCGGTGCACCATATTATTTGTAACGTTACAATGTCTTTTTAAAAAATCATCTATTATTTACCTCTCGATTATTTGTATTATCTACCTTCCTGTTATATGTCACATATGATTTAATATGCGATGAATTTACCTGCGATGAAATTACCATGCGATGAATTTACCTTGCGATGAATTTACCATGCGATGAATTTACCGCGATGAATTTACTCGCTATGAGTTTACGCTGATCCATAAAAATGTTCATTGAAAGTGGGTTCTGAATAGCGGTAAGACTTGTAGTATAACATAGAACAATAGAGGGATTACGAAATTAGAACTGATAGAGATGGAACCTTATCCTTAGACATGATAAGTGTCCTGGTTGGAGAGAGTTAAGAACACAAGATCATAATACTAACTGACTCAGTAAGTGCAGCGTTCGCTAAATACACGTTTAGTCAATGCAGTGTGTTCCTATAGATTCCAACAAAAGCTGGTGACGACTTTATTCGTGGACGATAGAGGACAGAAAGTGATAAACAAATTTTAATACAAAGAAGGATTTCAATAATATGTTACAAAATTGATTAAAGTCTCCCAGCAATTGTAAGAAGGATGGGTTGGGTGGGAGCGGATTTCGATGAGCGGCCACCTTCTTGTGGTGACTTCTCTTATTAATTTTTTGAAGTTAATTAATTAATTCCATATGACTATAAAGAGAACTGTACCGTCATTTGGCTATGTTATTACTCAATAATTATATTATATTTGCTAATATATTAGCTCATTTGTGTCGAAAGAAGAAGATATCCCATGACTTTGAGACTCGAAATTTAGTTTTATATATAACCAAATATCATAGTAATTAACCTATTACGATATATAAAAAGTAGAAAATAAAGTTTGAGTTTTAAAATTAAAAAGTGGAAAATAATCGATATCTTTCAATATTTTGGTTATATTTAACACATTTGTGGCGCATGAAGATGATGTAGCAGAGCCTTATCATTTTCTCCTGGAGCCAATTGGATCTATATTTAACTTATTTTATCTATTACGAATCATATATATGAAAAATGAAAATTCTAAAAAATTACAATAAAATGGTGTTATTTCACTATTTTTCGAATTTTCAAGTCTCTTGTGGCGTATGAAAAAATTGGTTTAGAGATCTAAGATTTTTCACACATTATTTCAGCACAAAGTGGCAACTTTTTATCACTATTACCAAACCCAACTCAAAGAAGTTGAAAAAAACGCTCCTCCTTAATATTGTAACAGGAAACTACAACAGAGGGCAAATTAAATACTCGATTCTTTAGTAACAATATATTAATAAATACTTATATATTATCTGAAAGCACAACATCTATGTTATTCAATAGTAATAAATAAGGTACATATGTTTAAGTTTGTACGTCAGACTATTGGAGAGAATACTGTGAGTTTAAACTCAGTCATAAATCACAGAAAAGGGGAAAGTAGAGAGAAAAAGAGGAAGGCTGTAACTAAGACCTGTTGGTTAATCACTGATTTTTAACGTAAATCTGTGCGTCCATCCAATCAATAATCACAGAAAAGGGAAAATGTAGGCTCAATCTCAATCGAGTGCTACTAGAGGGTAAAGGTAAGGTGGAGAAGGTTCAATCTCGATTAAACTCTCCAAGAGGGTAAAGGTAAGTTGAAGGTTCAATCTCGATTAAACTCTCCAAGAGGGTAAAGGTAAGTTGAAGGTTCAATCTCGATTAAACTCTCCAAGAGGGTAAAGGTAAGTTGAAGGTTCAATCACGATTAAACTCTTCAAGAGGGTAAAGGTAAGTTGAAGGTTCAATCACGATTAAACTCTCCAAGAGGGTAAAGGTAAGATAAAGGTTCAATCACGATTAAACTCTCCAAGAGGGTAAAGGTAAGATGAAGGTTCAATCACGATTAAACTCTTCAAGAGGGTAAAGGTAAGATGAAGGTTCAATCTCGATTAAACTCTCTAAGAGGGTAAAGGTAAGATGAAGGTTCACTCTCGATTAAACTCTTCAAGAGGGTAAAGGTAAGATGAAGGTTCAATCTCGATTAAACTCTTCAAGAGGGTAAAGGGAAGATGAAGGTTCAATCTCGATTAAACTCTCCAAGAGGGTAGAGGGAAGATGAAGGTTCACTCTCGATTGAACTCTTCTAGAGGAGAAAGGAAGATAATGAGTGCTTTGAGTCCAATTTTTCAATGACAATTTCCAAGAGAAATAAGTTTTCCCAACTTATTTTCCTTCTTTTAACCTATATCATAGAGGTATGAGTTTTTCAACTTACTCTCCAAAATATAGATTACAAATTCTGGACGAATATCCTATTCAGACTGTGAAGAATTAATGAAATTGCATCTCATTTCAATAAAATCCTAATTACACATATATTAATCAAAGACATATTTTATTACAATGAACATCTATAATGTTACACTAGAATAGATAATAAATATACAAAAAATAACATATATGATATAAAAAAATGATATAAGACATTTGAAAACATATTTTATGAGTAACTATTCTATTTACTAGGTTCATTTTTTTCATATGGCACTAAAGAATTTAGGTATAAATATCACCTAACAGGTAACATGAGTAATTAAATATATATAATAACATAAAGAAACATATCTTAAGTGATATTAGCGCAAGTTAAACTTATTTCTGTTCATTACAATGAGTTATAATAAGATCTAATTAACTGATGCTCGAACAAACCCAAACATTTTCTAAAAAAACTTCTAAATACAAAACTAACTATATAATTTAACATATTACATATAATTCTAAATATTAAGTACAGTTTTAGGAGACATCATACATATATATAAATAACTCTAATGGCATTTTATAGCTTTAATATGGTATATAAACTTTGTATGATAAAGTGTCTCAAATCCTCGTACCTCATTTGTTAGGGATTGATGCCAGATTCGCAATATTTCATCAATTACATTTAAATATAAACTGTTACCTACTAGCTTTTGAGGTTCAAGATTAAAATAAAAGATTAGTGAATAGATTTTGAAGATTATGATTATGAAATAAAGTCAATTGGTTACTTTTGAGAGAAATTAATAATGATTGAAGTTAGTTAAAATGACCTTGTGCGTATTTGCGTGATTTGATCAAACAGTTGTTAGAGCAAGCATCTGATCAAAACAGGAGTTAACTTGAGTTAACCGCAGTAACCTAGAGACTGGTCCATGCGCGCCAGTCTTCATGAAAAAATATTAATAATTTTATTTTCAACCTGATTTGGAAGCTGTCTTTTCATGTCATTAACTTTTTAACAAAGTTACATATGATTATACATAAATGAGAGTGATTAAAGGCAAGATACCCAAATTATGAGCATTTATTCAAATATACAGGGTGGCTCAATAAACCCGAAATACAACTTTAAGTCAGAATATCTCTAAAACTATTAAAGGTACATGTTTCTATCTGGCATCATTCTCATTGATGAATCCTTTTCCATCAACAGTTAAATTTTCTTCAAGTTTTATTCATTTTTGTGATGTTATAAGGATTCTATTGATGGATGATGAAAATGGCTTTTAAGCAAATACTTAGAAAATCTAAGAAATATTTATTTTTCATCTTTGCTTGTAAATTCTATTCTAAATTAGAAACTATTCTTTTGCGTATACCAATGGGCGTGTAAATATCAGATGAAGGTTTTTATAAAGACTAAATATCGAAAAGTCAATTTGTTGAGATTTTATAACAGTTTTAGCGAGGACTGGCGCGCCTGGACCAGTCCTTAGGTTAGTGAGCAAACTTTTGAAGGCTAGGTTACTAGGGTTAAAAGATTACATAAACATATTCTAAATATAGTAATAACATTATGATTATATGTAATATATAACCTGTATACATATTTATTCAATAAACAATCATTAAATAATTGTCTATCGCTCTCAAGTTGGCAATAGATTTAAAAGCTGCGCACGAATCAATAATATGCTTTTAAAGAACGTTAGTGCATCAAAAAATTTCCCGCGCAAAAAATGGATATTCCCAAAACCTTCTCGGAATATTCCCAAGGAATATTCCATGATGATCATTTTTTGATATTCAGGGAATGCAGTTTTTTGACACTTTTATGGAATAGTCCCATAAATCACGAGGGAAAATCTAGGGAATCAAGGAAACGAAGTTCAATGGAATAATGAAGGAATGCCAATGGAATAAGACATCCAAAGTAAGAGGGAATATTGAAAGAATACCTATTGAATAAGACAACTAAAGGGAGAGGGAATATTGAAGGAATACCTATAGAATGAGACATCCAAAGTAAGAGGGATTATTGAAGGACAACCTATGGAATAAGACAACTAAAGGAAGAGGGATTATTGAAGGAATACCTATGGAATGAGGCATGCAAAGTAAGAAAGAATATTGAAGGAATACCTATAGAATGAGACATCCAAAATAAGAGGGAATATTGAAGGAATACCTATAGAATGAGACATCCAAAGTAAGAGGGAATATTGAAGGAATACCTATGTAATAAGACAACTAAAGGAAGAGGGAATATTGAAGGAATACCTATGGAATAAGAAAACTAAAGGAAGAGGGAATATTGAAGGAATACCTATAGAATGAGACATCCAAAGGAAGAGAGAATATTGGAGGAATACCTATGGAGTAAGTCATCCAAGGGAAGAGGGAATATTTAGGGATTACCCATGGAATTGGTCATCCAAAGGAAGAAGGAATATTGAAGGAATAACAATGGAATAAAACATCCAGAAGAAGAGGCCACGATGAAGGAATATCAATGGAATAAGTAATTCAAAAGGAGGGAATAAATGAAACTAAATAACTTAGACTACGGGTGGCCATGTAACACTAATTACTTGAGTGCATAGCTCAATTGTCACATAGCTGCACACCAAGAAGTGTACCGTGAACAAATAACTTTGTTTTAAAAATCTACGAATATTAAAACTTAAATTTCAGGACACATTATTTAAATCTAGGTATTTTCACAATTGCCCCTTTGTACTGGTATGGAATGAAAGAAGCTAAACATACGTCAATCATTTTATTAAAATATCAAATTGCACATGATTTAGAAAGGGCTTAAATTAATTAAACATAAATTAATTCCTGTGTAACTTTTTTGCATGTCATAAAGGCTCAATCTATTAGCTGTCAGTAATTTTCACTCGCTATTTCTCACTTATTTACTTAACGAGGAGCAAATTTATTCAATCGAGCAATTAATTTTGTCATTAATCTTAAATTCCTTCATATTGAATATAGTGGTGTCAGTGCAGCTATAGTTTTAGAGCAAGCACTTCATACTTTATAGTACACACAATTAAATGAAGAGGACATGTCTCTAGATTTGTAACTTCTCAGCCAACCATATTGCCAGAAACTGTGATAGTAGTACCTACGGAGAAATAAAATAATTAGTCATCATTTATCACTAACCTGTATTCAATTAGTTAATCCATAAATTAAATAAAAACCTAAGTGAAATTATTCTTTCAAATTTTAAAAGAGGAAAAAGTAGATCTTAAAGGGTATACAGATTTAGATAAGAAAAAAGTTTTGAGAAACAATATGGGTCAAAAAATAAAAAAAATTCAAATATAAGTAAAACGAGAATGAACGAAGAAAAGCTACTATGAATATTATTAACACTGAAAACCATCATTGGCACTTTTATAATTTTACTATTAAACTCTAAATCAGTTAAAGAACAGGTCACTGAAGAAATAATTTTATGAAATTTTATATTTCACTTACAGAGGCTAGAGAATGTGTATTGTTTAACCTAGGTTATAGCTAAATATTAATAAACATTTCATAATATAAATTAACATAGTGAATCCATTTACAATCAAAGTATAAACTAAATATACATATGAATAGTTATAGGCATACAAACTGAAATAGTACGGTTAAGATAGCTAGGGTAAGTAGGGTCACGCAGGTATATTACGGCACTCTAATTTTTAATTGCGTTCTTCTCAAGAGAGTCTAAAAACATTCTGAACCGAAATAGCATTAAAATGTTGCATAGCTATCAAAAGAAGCTTAGTGCATACTATAATTTGTTAATCTAAGTTTTTAACGTGTGTTTTGAAGCTATGATGTGTATGTTGTTAGAGGCCGCAGTTAGTTAGTGTACCGCAATTTACCTACTTGACCCTACTCTTATTCCGTTATCACTACATATAAATATTTAACTTTAAACAAAAATTTAAAATAGTTGAGTGATAACTGCTGTTGATAAAATATAAATAATGGTGTACATTCGTTAAACATTTGCAATCACAATACTAACCTCTTTTTTTCTTGAATTGACACTAACTTAACTACTGTCTCTTATAGCCCCTCTATAACGTCTGAACTGCACTGCTGCAAGGCGAAAACTAAATTGGATAAAAATTATTCTGGGTACCTGATTCGCAACTTTAACTAGTTTCGGATTTCATAAAAACCAAATAATTAATTTTTGTAGGTACTACTCATTTCTAATAGGGAGCCAGCATTTAATTTGCTCATCCGAAACTCTATTCATTTAGATCGAAATTTTTAATTCACTTGGTGGTTTAGTATCTGCTTAAGAACAAAATGCCATATCGATGACGTTTTGAAATACAAGAGACTGGAAGAAGCAACCAGAAAAGAAAGTGAATTTTAGAAGAAGTCTCATCAGAAGTCAGTGACAATGCTCATGGATGCAGAAAAGCTCTGTGAAAGAGTTTTGTATGAATGGAAGATGAAAATGGAAGGACATACCTAACACGGAAATCTAACACCTCATAGACATAGTTGAAGAGCTTAACTCTTGCGCTATCTTCTAAAACTACAAGTAGCGTTAAAAATTATATAGATGATAAAAATTAGAAGAGAACATATGAAATCTAAATTACAACAGTTCATCTTACAAACCCTCGTTTCTTAGTTTTCAAATTAGACAACCAAATTCTAAGGAAATAGAAAAAATCATCGTTCGATTCAATTGACAATCCTTTGTTGTTTGAAATACATACTTTAAATTTCCCATCTTCCAGAAACATTCCTTCATATTACCCAATGGGATATATTCCTTATCAAAATATTGAAATAGTTCCAGGGATATTCAAAAGTATTTCAGGAAGTAAAATTTTTCATTCGATTCCTGTTACATTCCGTCATTGTTTCACTAAGAATACTGTAGATCCCAAATGTTCCAGGGATATTCCTTCGTTTTATTTTTGGGAATACTATTATACGTAACTAGCTTGATAATTCTTGGAATATTTATGGGATATTCAGAATGGAATACTATCAAAAATATATATTCCAAGAATATTCCAATTTGTTTCGCATGGAATACTATAGAAATATGATATTCCCTGAATATCCTAGGATGATATCTGACCAAATACTGTAACTCTCCAATATTCCTGGAACATTCCCTCGTATAAGAATTTGAATACTATCCAATATTATTGTTACAGGAATATCCCTTCTTCATCAAACTGTGAGTGCAGATTAGGAGGGAATATTGTAGATATTAAGGGAATATCCCAGGCATAAAACCTTCTTGCCCGGGTTAGATCGGATCATTTAATTAGGGTCACGATGAGTTTCTAATTTAGAATAGAATTTACAAGCAAAGATGAAAAATAAATATTTCTTAGATTTTCTAAGTATTTGCTTAAAAGCCATTTTCATCATCCATCAATAGAATCCTTATAACATCACAAAAATGAATAAAACTTGAAGAAAATTTAACTGTTGATGGAAAAGGATTCATCATTAGATGGAAATGAAACAAATATTATTATAACTATTCTAAATATGAATTTAATATTAGTGTATGAAATCGTTAACTATAGAGTAAACTATTGTTCCACTGTGAAAACTAGAAAAAATAGGCAAAACGTTTTATTACGTAAAAAAAAAAGAGGCCAAAAGTTGTATAACATAACATATAAACGGTAATGGAAACATTGTACAGGTTTATAATGCATTTTATAGTAGTTACATGAACGTAAGTGCATCAAAAAATTTAGATCGGATCATTTAATTATTGTCTCTATGAGTTTTCCACATTTTTTATCATCTCAACTGATTACTTATCAACAAAAGGTGTCAATTTTTGAAGGCGTTATTTAAGAACAAACTTTCAAAATCTTTTGAAATAGATCTTGTTTGTTCGTAAATTGACATCCATTCGCATAAACCTCTCTCTTGTGGACGACCACATATTCTGTTTGGAATTAATTTCAGGATTCTGTAGGAGCCAATCCATGAGCTTCTTGCCAGTGATGCCTTGTTCTGCGAGGTAACCTAAAAAATAATTTAACAGAGAGGAATATATGGATACATTATAGAAACTAAAATAGAGTAACTGAGAATTTATATTGCCATTTTTCAATATTTTGCACACACGTTAATGTAATATTAAGTAAAATTGAAGTAATCGGACACTGACAGTGCACGGAAAGTGAGTTGAAAAGGTGTTTATATGTATACTACAGCTTTTTAACATTAATTTAAAACAATTCAAG
This sequence comes from Caprella mutica, assembly GCA_947561585.1. Taxonomy (NCBI): domain Eukaryota; kingdom Metazoa; phylum Arthropoda; class Malacostraca; order Amphipoda; family Caprellidae; genus Caprella; species Caprella mutica. Next base: position 111,438 of record CANNZV010002132.1, read on the forward strand.
TTTAATTTAAAATAAATCAAGTTATATTTAAAATAAGTCAAGTTATATTTAAAATAAGTCAAGTTCTATTTAAAATAAATCAAGTTATATTTAAAATAAATCAAGTTATATTTAAAATAAGTCAAGTTAGATTTAAAATAAATCAAGTTATATTTAAAATAAATCAAGTTATATTTAAATTTAATCAAGTTTTATTTAAAATAAATCAAGTTATATTTAAAATAAATCAAGTTATATTTAAATTTAATCAAGTTTTATTTAAAATAAATCAAGTTATATTTTAGAATAGTTCAACTTTAATTTAAGAAAATGTTCAAGATATGGGCCTTCGATATCACACATAGGAAGCTCTGCACTAAAATCAATATATAAGTAATGGGAGGGAATGAGATCATGAGAGTAGTGATCGAGAATTTTGATGAGATGAGATGAGTGAAATGAGAGAAGTGAGAATTTAGTGAGATGAGAGAATTGAAATGAGAGAAGTGGGCAATGGAAGATTATGGTGGGTAATGAAAGATTATGGTGGGCAATGAAAGATTATGGTGGGCAATGAAAGATTATGGTGGGCAATGAAAGATTATGGTGGACAATGAAAGATTATGGTGGACAATGAAAGATTATGGTGGGCAATAAAAGATTATGGTGGGCAATGAAAGATTATGGTTGGCAATGAAAGATTATGGTGGGCAATGAAAGATTATGGTGGGCTATGAAAGATTATGGTGGACAATGAAAGATTATGGTGAGCAATGAAAGATTATGGTGGCAATGAAAGATTAGGGTGGACAATGAAAGATGATGGTGGGCAATGAAAGATTATGGTGGTCAATGAAAAAGATTAAGGTGGCAATGAAAGATTATGGTATATGAGAGAACCGGGAGCATTCGGACAGAGGGATAGTTCGGTCAACTCGTTTAAAACATGTTTATAATTATTAGAAGAATATCATCTAATCATCAAACTGTAAATGGAGATTAGGAGGGAATATTGTAGATATTAAGGGAATATCCCAGGAATAAAACCTTATTGACCAGGTACCTCTTATTGCAACTGAATGTGTGCGAGGTGTTACCCGTCAGCTATTTGAAAGATCCAGTGCTGAGATGCAGTGTGTCGCCCCCGAGGTGTAATTTACTCTTTTCTTCAATATTGATGTAATTTTTTGTGATTCAATTGGATCATGTGTGGACTATATGAATAGGAAAACGATTCTCAATCTCAAAGGTATGAATTATATCAAAATTTTATGTTATGTTTGGTGTATTAAAAAAATAATACAAATGAAATTAGAAAAATGGTGATGTTTTTAATTCTGAAGTGTCATTTGGTATTGTTCGGAGACTTCTGTTTAGGTTGGTTCGGACGGTGTCCGAACCTTCCCTCTGTATCCGATTCAGTCCACCATTACAATTTATTGAAGTAATTTTTATTAAAAAGGACATTCTAAACTATTTAAATTGGCATAGCATTCGCATCTTCTAATATTAGTGTCTTTATTTGAAAGTTTGACGACCGTATTCATGCTTTTTCATTAAAAAAGGAAACTGATAGAGTCCGTAATAAAGAAGGTATTCAAAAAACATTTAATGAATTCCAAAAAGGTTTATCTGCCGGAAAAGCAGCTGAAATTGGATGTTTAACAAGATCTACACTTACGGACTATACTTTAAACATTCGATGAAATATTTAAGATGTAATTTACTAATTTTGGTGAATTCCAAGAAAAAGGAAATAGTCATTCTCAAAGTAAAAGGATATATAGTTATACCATTTATTTTTGATATTTAGCTATTAAATATAAGAATAATTTCACAGTGATTACTCATGGGCTATCTATATTTTGTTGGGAGAAAATGTTCAATCATTACAATAATATTAGTATGATAAAATTTCAAATACGATGAATTATTACTATGAATACCAAGTCATTGTGGTTTATTTCAATTAAATAAGTAGATCCTAATTCAATCCTATCGTTTAATTACCCAAATTCCAATGTTTCAACCATTTTTATGGTGTCCGAATCATCCTCCCAGCTTGTCCGAAGTCTCCCTCTAGGAAGGAGCATTCGGACACTTGAACCTCTCTTACATTTTGTCTTATAACTTTCGAATGAAGGTTTAAACTGTAAAACAGTCCTAATAAAATTGAAGTACAATGATTTATCTACTTACAGAAATATTCATATAGTTAAATTCGAATTAGTTTACGAATTATTCATTTTTCCCAAAAAGTTTCCGAATGCTCCCGGTTCTCCCCTACTCTCATAATCTCATCCCCTCCCATTACTAATATAATGATATTAGTGCAGAGCTTCCGATGTGTGACATCGAGGGCCCATAGAATTATATTTTAAATTAAACTTCATTTTTTTAAAATCAAAGTTGAACTATTTTAAATTAAAGTTGAACTATTTTAAATTAAAGTTGAACTATTTTAAATTAAAGTTGAACTAATTTAAATTAAAGTTGAACTATTTTAAATTAAAGTTGAACTATTTTAAATTAAAGTTGAACTATTTTAAATTATGGTTGATCTATTTTAAAAATAACTTGATTTATTTTAAATATAACTTGATTTTATTTTATATATAACTTGATTTATTTTAAATTAAACTTGAATTGTTTTAAATTAATGTTAAAAAGCTGTAGTATTTTTCGGAACACATAACTAGTTTTTTCCTCCCCAATTATATTTTATTTTCCCAATCACCATTTATATGCCCAATCACCATTTATATGCCCAATCACCATTTATATGCCCAATCACCATTTATATGCCCAATCTCCAGTTTTTACCCACTCACACTTCATTTGCCCAATTATACTTTATTTGCCCAATTACACTTTATTTGCCCAATTACACTTTATTTGCCCAATTACACTTTATTTGTCCAATTAATTTTTATTAAGTCAGGTAGCTTATATCAGGGTAAAGTAACATAAAGGGTAGGGTATAGTAACAAGTAGACAACGTAAAAATATGACGTCACCAAAACGATGCATATTTTGTTTGTAACCGAGCGGCTCGTAATACCTCGTATTTGCATGTTAATATTGAGAAGTTTAAAGTTAATAAGTGTTCCGTGTGATAAATAGAAAAAATAGAGATGAACCTACAATTTAAATACATGAATATAATTCAGGTTTGTTCAAATTGTTTTCTTATTTTACTTATTTATAAGAAATAGGGTCTTAAGCATATACTACCTAGGAGCCTAAACCAGTGCTAGTTAGCTGCTAAACTCTAGATTCTATGAATAACAATTACGAAATAAAATAATGGAAATACAATTTAACCAAGGCCTAGTTAGTATTGACGAGAAAAAAAATTAAATTTAATAAAGAGTCTGTAGTCGGTAGTCACAGTCGCCAGTCAAATGTAAGTAAAATATATATATATATAATAAATGTCTCATCTCTGGATATACTTCTATTATTGTTATAATTATAGTCAAAAATTGAACCATAACGACTAAAAATGAACTAGTTATTGACCACAATGCATATTATTCACGTAGTAATCCATGCCCTTTTAAACATTTCCGGTCACTTCAATCTAGATTCTATCACCTGATTACCGGAACCCCCCCCCCCCGGTCACGAGCCCCCTCGGTGATGAACCCCCTAGGTCATAAGCTCCCCCGGTCACGAGCCCCCCCCCCCCCTCTCTGTTTTTTTAATCTTTATTTACCTAGTTAAACAAATGAAGAACTACCCGCGCAAAAAATGGATATTCCCAAAACATTCTCGGAATATTCCCAAGGAATATTCCATGATGATCATTTTTCGATATTCAGGGAATGCAGTTTTTTGACACTTTTATGGAATAATCCCATAAATCACAAGGGAAAATCTAGGGAATCACAGAGATGAATCACAATGGAATAATGAAGGAATTCCAATGGAATAAGACATTAAAGTAAGAGGGAATATTGAAGGAATACCTATGGAAGAGGACATCTAAAGGAAGAGGGAATATTGAAGGAATACCTATGGAATAAGACATCTAAATGAGAAGGGAATATTGATGGAATACATATGGAATAGGACATCTAAAGGAAGAGGGAATATTGAAGGAATACCTATGGAATAAGACATCTAAAGGATGAGGGAATATTGAAGGAATACCAATGGAATAAGACATCTAAATTAAGAGGGAATATTGAAGGAATACCTATGGAATAAGACATCTAAATGAGGAAGGCATATTGAAGGAAAACATATGGAATAGGACATCTAAACTAAGAGGGAATTTTGAAGGATTACCTATGGAATAAGGCATCTAAAGGAAGAGGGAATATTGAAGGGATATCTTTTGAATGAGTCATCCAAAGAAAGAGGGAATATTGAAGAAGTACCAATGAAATAAGACATCCAAAAGAAGAGGGATCACTGGCCATGTATCACTATTCACTTGACAGCATAACTTAATTGTCACTTAGCTATACACCAAGAAGTTTAAGTTGAACAAATAACTGTATAAAAAATATACGAATACTAACACTTTAATTACAGGACACATTATTTACATCTAGGCATTTCCACAATTGCCCCTTTGTACTGGGATGAAATGAAAGAAACTAAACATACGTCAATCATTTTATTAAAATATCATATAGTACATGATTTAGAAAGAGCATAATGTAATCAAGCACAAACTAATTCCTGGGCAACTTGTTTACATGTTATAGAGGCTCTATCTATATTCTATAAGCTCTCAGTATTTTTCACTAGATATTTCTTATTTATTCCATACCGCTATGGTTGTACTTTTCACTTGCAAAGTTTTCATTTTTTAGTTAAGAAAGGCTCACAGGTTTCATTTACCATCACCTTCTCATTTTCCTCTTCCATCTGTTAATGCAGTCAACGCTCAACAGTGCTTTCGTCTCTTTTTGCGAAATTATTGACCACTACAATCGATTGGTGGTAGCGTAATTTGCTATGAGCTACTTTCCTGTGTGACAACTAATACAAAGTCTTTTGCATTTGGTTCTTTACTTTAACCTGGAGCAAATTTATTCAATCGAGCACTTAATTTTGTCATTATTCTTAAATTCCTTCATATTCTCGACAATGAAGTGAATCTAGTGGTGTCAGCGCAGCTATAGTTTTAGTGCACGCACTTCATACTATATAGTTCACAAAACGAAATGAAGAGGACATGTCTCCAGATTTGTAACTACCATATTGCCAGAAACTGTGACAGTGGTACCTAAAAAGAAATAAAATAATTAATTATCATCTATCAATAATCTGTATTCAATAAGTTAATCCATAAATCAAATAAAATCCTAAGTGATTAATTCAAATTTTAAAAGATGAAAAAGTAGATAGTAAAGGGAATACAGAATTAGATAAGGAAAAAGGTTTTGAGAAACCATATGGGTCAAAAAAAAAAAAAAATCAAATTAAAGTAAAACAAGAAAGGGCTCATGAACAAAGAAAAGCTGCTATGAACATTATTAACACTGAAAATCATTATTGACACTTTTAAAATTTTATTATTAAACTCTAGTCAGTTTAAGGACAGGTCACTGAAGAAATAATTTTATGAAATTTTATATTTCACTTACAAAGTTTAACCTAGGTTATAGCTAAATATTCATAAACATTTCGTAATATAAATTAACTTAGTGCACCCATTTACAATTAAAGTATAAACTGAGTATATATGAATAGAAATAGGCCTACGAACTACAATAGTACGGTAAGTAGGGTCATGCAGGTAAATTGCAGCATTTTAATTTGTAATTGCATTTTAATTCTGAACCAAAATTCCATTAATATGTTGCATAGCTATCAAATGGAGCGCAGTACATGCTATAATTTATTAGTCTAAGTTTTTAACGTGTGTTTTGAATATATGATGTGTCAGTTGCTAGAAGCCGCAGTTAGTTAGTGTGCCGCAATTTACATGCTTGACCCTAGTCTTATTCCGTTATCACCAGATATCAATACTTAACTTTAAACCAAAATTTAAAATTGTTGAGTGATAACTGCTGTTGCTAAAATATGAAACAATGGTGTACATACGTTAAACATTTACAATCACAATACTAACCTCTTTTTTCTTTAATTGACACTAATTTAACTACTATCTATTATAGCCCGTCTAAAACGTCTGAACTGCAGTGCTGCAAGGCGAAAACTAAATTGGATAAAAAATATTTTGGCTACCAGATTCGCCACTTTTAGAAGTTTCGCGTTTCATACAAACGAAATAAGATTTTTGTGTAGGTATTACTAATTTCTAATAGGGAGCAAGCATTAAATTTACTGATCCGAAACTCTATTCATTTAGAGCGATATTTTTAATTTACTTGGTTGTTTAGTATCTGCTTTAGAACAAAAGGCCACAACACTGACGTTTTGAAATACAAGAGACTGGAAGAAGCAGCCAGAAAGGAAACTAACTTATAGAAGAAGTCACATTATAAGTCGGTGACAAAGCTCATGGATGCAGAAAAGCTCCGTGAAGGAGTTTTGTATGAATGGAAGATGAAAATGGAAGCACATACCTAACACGAAAATCTAACACCTTATAGACGAAGAGCTTAACTCTTGCGCTATCCTCAAAAACTACAAGTAGCGTTAAAAATTATGTAGATGGTAAAAATTAGAAGAGAACATATGAATTCCAAATTACAACAGTTCATCTCACAAACCCAAGTTTCTTAGTGATCCAAGAGGACATCCAAATTCTAAGGAAATAAAAAAAATCATCGTTTGATTCAATTGACATTCCTTCGTTGTTTGACATACATACTTTAAATTTCCCATCTTCCAGGAACATTCCTTCATATAAACCCAATGGGATATATTCCTTATCAAAAATATTGAAATAGTTCCAGGGATATTCAAAAGTATTTCTTAGGAAGTATAATTTTTCATTCGATTCCTGTTACATTCCGTCATTGTTTCACTAAGAATATTGTAGATCCCAAATGTTCCAGGGATATTCCTTCGTTATATTTTTGGGGAATACTATTATACGTAACTAGCTTGATAATTCTTGGGAAATTTATGGGATATTCAGAATGGAATACTATCAAAAATATGTATTCCAAGAATATTCCAATTTGTTTCGTATGGAATACTTTAGAAATATGATATTCCCTGAATATCCTAGGATGATATCTGACTGAATACTGTAACTCTCCAATATTCCTGGAATATTCCCTCGTATAAGAACTTGAATACTATCCAATATTATTGTTACAGGAATATCCCCTAATCATCAAACTTAGAATGGAGATTAGGAGAGAATATTGTAGATATTAAGGGAATATCCCAGGAATAAAACCTTCTTGCCCGGGTACTTAGATAGAAATAACTGAGAGTTGCTAATGTAGTTAAAAATTGTACTTCATAATTATTGTTTAATGACCTGGCAGGGGGGTTGGGGGGGGGGGGGCGTATGACATACACCCCTGATTACCATACCCTATATGTTACTGTATCCTGGCTTATACATTAAAATCCACCTATAATTTTCAAAAAGTTGAAAGTAGTTAGTTTAAAATATATATCTGAAAACTATTCAATTAATCAGAAAGAAATAGATCATGCAGAATACATCACACAGCAGCCAAATAATACAACTAAAATGAGAAAAACTGACTAATTATAATTTAAAATTGAGCACGAAAACATACATGAAAGGTTAAAAAACTACTTCTAGAGTGGAGTAAAATTTAAAAAATGTCTAATTTGTGATGTCGAGAATACTACAATGTCGAGAATAAAATTATTTTCAATTGGAAGTCAATTGTAATTTCATTAAAATTAATCGAGGAATATTATTTCAGAACACTTTAGCACTCAATAATTCACAAAGTATTCAAACAAATTGCATTAAATTTGGTGGGACGATTGGTCCTTATCCAGGAATCATTTAAAGTTATTTTGGGAGCGATCAAGTCAATGTCTAGGTCATTTATATCTTAGAGAGCCATTCAACCAAATTTCATGAAATTTGGTAGGACGATTGGTCATTTTCCAGGAACCATTGATTAGATTTTGGGAGCGAACGGGTAAAAGGGTTATAGAACAACTCGCCGCTGGACAATTCGCCGCCGGACAACCTGCCGCGGACAATTCGCCGTGAGGACAACTCGCAGCTAGGACAACTCGCCGCCAGGACAACTCGCCGCATAATTTTTGTGTTGCCTGCATATACATCATTTGCATATATTTAAAAATATTATAAATTTGAACAAGATGCTCAAGACTGACTTGAAACAGAAGTTGACAAATTTCATTATTTCAATTAATTAATATCTTTTGTATATATCTGTGAGAATATTTCAGGCCACAAAAATAATAGAGCTATTAATATTTAGATGTATTTAACGTCTGCTTCGAAACGAAGGAATTTCTAGTTGACGTCAAAAGGAAATTAAATACAAGGGACATGAAGAAGAAGTCAGAAAGCAAAGTGACTCCTTGAACAAAGGCAACAACCACCAGTCCGTGACAATGCTCATGTATGCAGGAAAGCTACTTCGTGGATGCAATCACTTACAAAAGAATGATATGAAAAGGAACACAAGCACCGGTAACTGCACTTAAAAATAGAAGAGGAAAATGAAGAGGTAATAGTAAATGTAACATATTAGCCCACCTAAGACAAAAATCATAAGATTTCGTAGTTAAATAACCTTTATTTGCAGTAATGTACTAGTTTAAAACTAAAGTAATTTTTATAAGTTATTAAACATAATATTAAGAAGATACATGAAAATTTATTCTTTCCAATAAAAAAATAATTTTAGCAAAATGCTTTCAAATAGGACGAAGGAAATTTTATTGTTTATTTACAACACACACTATGTTTATATAATAGTTAAAAAAACATTGTATTTATCTTTTAAAATTTGATAATTATCTCAGCTTATATTTAAAATGTTTTTTTTAGAAATAAATGGTGTATACGGCGGAAAAACATATATCAAACGGCGAATTGTATTGGCGGCGAATTGTCCTAGCGGCGAATTATCCTAGCGCCGAGTTGTCCTCACGACGAATTGTCCGCGTTGAGTTGTCCGGCGGCGAGTTGTCCGGTCACCAGGTAAAAGGTCAAGATCAAGGTCATTATAAGCTGTGTCGAAGGTATGCATGATTCCATGATTGATGCACACAGAGTATTAAAAAATTTAAAACCATATACATTTTTTTAGTAAAGCAAATTATATTCAGTTTGCATAATAATGATCCTAGAATCTAAGTTCTATCATATTACGTAATAAACTGATTTTTCTTCCAGAGATTGCTTAATTATAAAAGTAGGTATTAGTATAAAATTTTGAGAACTTATTTCATTCCATTAAGAAGAGTCAATAAAATGCACCTGTATATTAGTTTCATCACCTGTTGAAACACTGCATAGAATGGACAAATATTGGCAGATTAGCTAATGTGAGTATGTAGCAAATCATTTCTGAATCATATTGAACAGGGCACGTACGTTCCAAGTAATCAAATGATTTCATATTTGCTTAATTTGGTATTCAATTAAAAATTCGTTTTTATAATCGAAAATGTTCGATTACTTAAAACTTACTCAACCACAATCTTTTATATACCTAAATATTCTGATTAATTCGATATAATTATTAGTTATTTATTGTTAAATTATTCACTTGTAGTGCAGTCATCCGTTTGATATCTAAAGGATATTCAATAATAAACTGACATTCTTTTATTTATTGGCATATTTTGTGGTAAGATCAAGAGCCTTCTAACTTAACTAGCCAATATAATATTAATTCATTTTAGATTTTGAACTATTTGATCTATTTCGATGAATTCCAATGAATTTCGTGCCGCTGCTACGCAGATGATTGACTTCATCATCGAGTACAACGATACCATTCGACAACGGTGAGCCATAATTTAATGGAACCCAACGGTTCTAGGTAAATTCCCTCGTTGAAAATTCCACCACGGAATATTCCACGGTATAATACTAGATTTCATTTACAGAATGTACAACATTTAATAAAATCGATTTAAAAGAAATATGTACTTTTGTCGATAATCGGACAGCACTTCATAAGTTAAAAATTTAAGAAATTTATAAGACTATGTTATGTTAAGCCATGGCCTAAGATTCAGGGGTCGCCAAACTACGGCTCGCCGGCCAAATCTGGCCCGCAACGTCAGTTCGTCTGGCCTGTAGACGATTATTTAATTTGCTTGATAAATTAAAATACATTTAATTAAGGTAGATCATTTTTTTTTTCGTGTAATGGTGACACTATAGTCTTTGTAGTTTCCTCGATCTGCCTAAGATGGCAGAGGAAGAAAATCACTTACTGATAGTAACTTCGTCAAAGAGTCTATTAAGCGGGCCATTCACGATCAGTTTTGCCTCAAGGAAATCCTTGAGGTTTGGTAAAACTGATCGTGAATGGGGGTATTTCAGGTATGTCAGTCCGACTGTCAGTTGGCCGGATGAGAACAGGTGATGCTTGATTCTTGAGGCGGGGTTTAAGTGTTCTGAAGAGAAAACTGACCGTGAATGGTGAGCAATCAGGTCAGTAACACTGATTTAGCCTTGAAAAACTTTGATTTTGTAGCTCTGAGTTTCTTTAGAGTAGAATGCGTCGTAACAAGCCCTAATCGCATTAACCCTAACTAATTATCATAAATGGTGGATGCTATTTCTATGGACATGAGCCCCTCCTCCTGTTCGTAAAATAATCATGAAGTGTGCAGTACTATTTATTCTGAGATATTCAAAGCAATCTTAATTTATTCATATTATATAAAGAATAAAAAAGAGGTGTTCTTGTCCGGGGAGCTTATGTCTTTACCCCATCTAAAATACCACGGTAGTCTATCCTTCAGTGACAAGCATTCACTGATGGAAAGACTGATCGTTAGTGGACGTCCTCGTTCAGCACCTGAAGGAATTCCTTAAGGCCTGACTGAGCGTGAATGGCCCGCTTAATGGTGTGATACTCTTCTTTCTATCACTTTATATATTTACTAGAGTACTTTGCTTCCTAGTACTTGAACGTGAAATAGCCTAGTCTTATTCTATTTACTCAATTCTTGTATTGGTATTAGATTCTAAATCCAAATATTAGCTCACTATACTATTACCTATGGATCGTTTCTTTTCTCTTAGATCTACTTCATAATAAGTTAAATGTATGAGGGTAATAGTAACTCAGAATATAGTTTCAACTAACTATACTTCAAACACCATAAACTGAACAGTGGATGGTTAACAAGGATAGCTGAGAGTGAATCGGTAAGAGGTTTACCTCAAGACAATATGTGGCTGACTACCTGCGATCTAACTTGTGTTAATAATTGCAATTTCCACTAAATTGATATTTCGATTTTCACTCAGAGAAAATCGAACTATCATACCTACATTAGTTCAATTAACTCAACTTAAAATTCACTCTCTTGTTCTAACCATCATACTGACAACACGTGTCCATTCTTCAATAGTGAAATTTAAATCTGTGTGCTCAATTCATTATCCCTAACCTAATAGTTTCATTAGGTTATGGGCCCAGCTAACGTTCTGAAAGTTTAACTACAACAAAATCTTAATTTTCACTGTGCTCTTCCCCTGAAATTAATTAAGTGAATAAATACATTTCAGTTGTGTGATGTCAAATGAGACATAGAATCGTTTACACGCTGAAAGTTTATATTTTGATAGAATACGGTGGAATTTGTAGTTTGCAATAATCTAATTGCAGTCTCGTTGATAAACTACTTGCTGTATCTAACTGAAACAGGAATATTTTGTTCAGTTAATGGTTAAAAATTAAGTTACCTACTTTTGAAACCTGTTCAAAGGACCTTTAAATTCAAGAATATTTGAGAGAACCTTTTCTTATTGCTCCCTTCAATGGTAATAATTATGCCACTTGGAAACTGCAATGTAAAGTGGCACTAATGCGTGACGGACTCTACACTATTGTGAGTGGCACTGAAGTAGCACCCACACGGGCAGAAGAGTTACCTAAGTATAACTTGATAAAGGATAGAGCCTTGTCAACCATTATTTTAGCAATGGAACCATCTCAACTATATCTTGTGGGACCTGAGGAAGAACAAGATCCAATCTCACTGTGGTCAAAATTAGAAACTATTTATCAACAAATTAGTTTCTCAAATAGATTGACACTTCGTAAGAAATTGACTTCGATGCGTTTGGAAAACAGAGAATATCTTCAGAAGCATATTAAATCTCTAATAGAGATATTAGACCAGCTTGCAGTTGGTGGTCATGCGGTTTCCAACGAAGATAAGGTGATGACACTTCTTTCTAGTTTAGCGAAATCCTTTGATATTTTGGTGACTGCATTAGAGCTTCGGGAAACTACTCCCAGTTGGGATAGTGTAGTTGAGCGACTTTACAGAGAAGAGGCAAAGATTGCAGAGAGATTTGGGTCTACATCAAATGGAGAAATTGTACTTGCTTTTCGGCAACAGGCAGGCAGCAAATTTAAGAAATATACCTACTACCATTGCGGAAAAGATGGACACATCAAGAAATACTGCAAGAAGTACATTTCAGAAAATAGTGGATTTATGAAGAAAAAACATGGAGCAAATACTGCTAGTTCAACTGAAGAGGGAGCTAGTCTAGTAGCAGCTCAAGCAATGGTGGTTGATTCCAATAAATCATCAGAGTGGATAATTGATTCCGGAGCAACTTCTCACATGTGTAATGATGCATTTGCCTTTCTGGAGCTACAAGAAGACTTTTCTGGTAGAAAAGTGAATTTGGGAAATAATCATCAGGTAAACGTTTTAGGAATAGGTAAAATTAATATTGAAGCAAATATTAATGGTGAAACTAAATTGTGTACTCTACATGAAGTTTTGTACGTTCCAGAAATGGCTATTAATCTCTTAAGTGTATCTAAAACTTCTGAAAGAGGTAACGTTGTAAAATTTTATGATAAATATTGTAAAATATATGATTCATCTAGCCACTTGATATCCATTGGTAACAAGATAGGAAATTTGTATTATTTAGATGTGAATAGGATTGTAAATGATAAATTAAATTTGGCTAAAGATAATAAAGTAAAAAATGTACTTTGGCATCAAAGATATGGGCATTTAGGTATTGATAGTCTTAAACGACTTTCTAATCTTAATATGGTATAGAATTTTTCTTTCGATAGTAAAACTGGTATTGACTTCTGTGAGCCATGTGCTCATGGTAAATTACATAGATCTAGTTTTCCAAAAAACTTTAATAAAGTAAAAAGAAAACCTTTTGAATTGATACATACTGATGTTTGTGGTAAAGTTGGTAATAAATCACTGGGTGATGGAGAATATTTCATTACTTTCATTGATGATGCCACAAGGTATACTTGGGTTTACATACTTAAGAGAAAATCTCAAGCATTTGATGTATTTGTTGAATTGAAAAAGTTTGTTGAAAATGTCTTTGATGCTAAAGATAAAACTATTCGTTCTGATAATGGGGGTGAATATTCTTCTGGGGAGTTTGAGAATTATTGTTTGGATTTGGGAATTTTTCATCAATTTACTGTTCCTAAAAACCCAGAACAGAATGGTGTTAGTGAACGGATGAACAGAACACTGATGGAAATGGTTAGGTCTATGCTTCATCATTCTAAATTAGAGTATAAATTTTGGGCGGAAGCTTTGGCTACCGCAGTATATATTAGAAATAGATGCCCAACATCCTCACTGGATTCTCAAACTCCATATGAGGCTCTCACTGGCTATAAACCAAGTGTTAGTAATCTTAAAGTTTTTGGATGCACTGCACATTCACATGTATCTAAAGATGAGAGAAATAAGCTTGGGTCTAAAGCTACATACAAAATGTATTTTCTTAGGTTATCCAAGTAATAGCAAGGGATATAGACTGTACGATTTGAATACGAAAAAAGTAGTAATCAGTAGGGATGTAATGTTTAATGAATTTGAATTGGGAGTATGTAAATCAGAAGACCTTAATCCTGATAAATTTATAGAATTAAAATTTAATGATTTTTCAGATGAAGAGCATGTAGTGCCAGAACAACCCATTGGAACTGAATGCAATCGTCGCTCGGAGAGAGTGAGAAGACCTCCCTCTAGTTATGGGGACTGGGTGTACTCTTCATCTGACGTTGATTCTTCTCTTTCTAGTGTGGTTGAAGCTATGGCAAGTAATGAAAGTACTAATTGGGTGACTGCTATGAACTGTGAAATAGATTCTATGATTTCAAATAACGTTTGGGAATTAGTTGATCTTCCAAAGGATAAGCAACCAGTTAAATCTAAATGGGTATTTAAAGTTAAAGTTGATTCGAATGGAATAATAGTTAAGCATAAAGCCAGGCTCGTAGCTCAGGATTTTACTCAAAAACCTGGTGTAGACTATGATGAAACATTTAGTCCAGTAATTAGATTTGAGACAGTTAGAGTCCTCATTGCTATGTCACTTAAAAACAATTTTATATTACATCAAATGGATGTCTCATGTGCTTTCTTAAATGGGGACCTTACTGAAGTTATTTACATGTATCAACCAGAGGGATATCAAGTTAGTGGGAAGGAGCATATGTTCTGTAGGCTTAATAAAAGTATTTACGGTTTAAAGCAGTCACCTAGGTGCTGGAATTTCTGTATTGATGATAAATTGAAGGAATTAGGTTTCATGCAAACTCCTAGTGACCCCTGTTTGTATAGCAATAAAGAAACAGATTTTTTCATAGCAGTATATGTTGATGACTTACTTTTATCTGCTAAATCTGAAATTGAACTAAATAAAGTAAAGCTAGCTCTGTCAGAATCCTTTGAAATGAAAGATTTAGGAGAGTTAAATTACTTTCTAGGTGTGAAAGTAGTTCAATGTCCTGAGAATGAGAGCATTCGTAATTCTCAACCTGCTTACACTACAGAATTACTAAAAAAGTTCAATATGTCGGACTCTAAACCCATTAGTACCACTGTAGATATCAGTACTAAGTTATGCAAGTGGTCAGAAGATGACGAAATATGTGATATTAAAACTTACCAGTCATGTGTAGGCAGCTTATTATATCTAGCAGGTAGAACTAGGCCCGACATTGTGTACGCTGTTTATATATAATGTGTCAAAATTTACATGTAAGCCAACTAAAACTCACTGGACAGCTGTGAAAAGAATTCTCAGGTACTTAAAGGGAACTATAAATTATGGAATACTCTATACTAGTGTAGATAATAGTTTTGATTGTGTTGGTTACTCGGATTCAGACTGGGCAGGGGATTTAAATGATCGAAAATCAACTTCTGTATTTATTTTCATTATGAGTGGTGCTCCAGTCTCCTGGAGTACAAAGAAACAGTCCTGTATTGCCTTGTCCACAGCTGAAGCAGAGTACGTAGCATTGTCTAGAACTGTCCAAGAAGCACTCTGGCTTCGTCAACTTTTAACTGATTTAAATTATAAGGATAGAAAACCTATGTTGTTGTATGAAGATAATCAGTCATGCATAGCTATTTGTAAGAACTCTGTTTTTCATGGGAAGACCAAACATATCGATATTAAATATAACTTTGTTAGGGATCATATCGATAAGAAAAACATCATTGTTAAGTATTGTTCAACTGATTTAATGTTAGCTGATATGTTCACTAAAGCATTACCCTGTAACAAATTCCAAAACTTTTGTACCTTAATTGGTGTTGTTGACAACTAGTTTTGAATAGGAACTAACAGTGATGCTTCTTTTGTAAGTATTGTAGGAGTTACTCTTATAACTTATTGTAATGTAAGTTTAATGTGATATAGTAACTATTCTTGTCAATATAGGATATGCTGAATTTTCCTGTCTGGTTTGTTTGTTTATGATTTAACTATATATTGCTATAGTTTTGTAATAGGTGAATTTTATTTAATTTATTGTTCAATTGAGAAGGAGTGTTAATAATTGCCATTTCCACTAAATTAATATTTCGATTTTCACTCAGAGAAAATCGAACTATCATACCTACATTAGTTCAATTAACTCAACTTAAAATTCACTCTCTTGTTCTAACCATCATACTGACAACACGTGTCCATTCTTCAATAGTGAAATTTAAATCTGTGTGCTCAATTCATTATCCCTAACCTAATAGTTTCATTAACTTGTTCATTCTATAAAGCTTACATTTATAGTGACATACTAATGACGTACTAACTATATCAAATCATTACATCACAATGGAGGCAGCAAATGACTTATGTCACGTGAAAGTCGATTTGATTGGAAGTATCAGTCTTTTGGCAAGTTCAGTTGTGCAGAGACCCAGAAGAACTTGTTGAGAAAATAGTGCTACATATACGTGAAAAAGCTAGCAACTTGTCATGGTATTTTCTGCACTATATGAATCCACTGATCGCTCGAGTACGTCATGATTTCTCGTTTTCATTCGTGGTGTTCATTAAAGGTCCAAGCAAATATTTTTATTGCCTTATTCAACGAGGCTAATGTTTCTTATCTTTTTTCTGCCAACCGCATCGAATTTGGTAGCATATTATCAATTTTATATGCTTCTAAAGATTTTTATAATCAAAACTCTAAAAAAACCTATTTTACTTCCGACTTACTAATTAAAGAAATTTTCAGCCTGAATAAAAAGAATGTACACCATTTGTTTTGATTGTCAACTAGGTATTAGGTTTAATAAATCCATTTAATATTCGTGTAAAGGTATTAAATTGAATGAACTTAAAATAGAAACGTATATACACTTTAGGAAACTATTAATATCTGAAATAAAGGCCGAAAACGCATGGTTTGTTTATAAAATTCAAATTTGTAATCAAAATAAAGAGTGTACAATCTTCTTCTTGGGCATCAAATTAGTGATTTGCTCAATAGTTGCTCACAGAGTATTAAAAAACTTTAAAAACTAATTATAAAATATATACTGAACCGAATTGTATGCAGTTTGCAGAATAATGATCGTAGACCTTAGTTCTATAATATTATGTTATAAACTCATATTTTTCCCGGAGCCTGGAGAGGACCTTTAAAATTTTCAAGTAACAGAAGAGTTGCCATCCCTTTGCCGCATACATGAAACAACAGGGAAATACACTTTCACGGATGTGCAAAATTTTTGCAAGAATATAACCTTCAGTGGAATCAACTACTGTTAGAGCTCATTGATTTGCAAGCAAAAGACTGACTTACTAAATGAAAAGCACAGAGAAAGAAAGTTTGTTGAATTTTACCGTTCAGTTGAGTCTCAGAAATCGAAGAAATTTGCTGCTGGTATAACAACTTTATATGTTAGCAACCATCCTCAAAAAAGAAGTGTATGAAGTTAACAAATCGAACAAAATTGACTGATAACATTTTGTAGCAATTCTCACTATTGGACTTGTTGCAATTTCAAACCAAAAATTAAAAATATCTTGAAAGTCAAACTTAATTTAGTTTCACAAATCTGACTAACATGCTTAGTTTGTGAGATTCGGATATGGGCAAACCATGTCTGGTCTAATTATCCTTCCGCTAATGTGGCAAACTTTGAATACTATTCTGGAAATATATTTTTTTGCATTAAATTTCTAGTAAAACGCAATTCTATGTTTAGTTTTTCTTCAAAGTTTTCCTTTAAACAGATTGATTTGCGGCCTGCAGTCGTTATCCCTACCGCAGTTATCTAGTCAACTGTGAAAAAAAGTTTGTTCTTCTTAGGGTACGGTTACTAAGGATGCGTATTCGAGCGATTTTTCGCACTGACAATATCGTCAGAGCTGGTCGTCAGTTCGAGGTGGTTACACTGTACGCGATATCTGATCGTCAGTATGTTTCTGCCCAATTAATATTAGGGTTTAAACTACACTACCAGCCAAAAATCTGGGACAGGTTTTTTTTTTTAATTTCTCCATAACTTTCGACGACATTAAGACCAAACTCACACATATTGTAACTACTTCTTATATTGATACTATGTATTAATTACAGTTCATTATAAAGGATAGAAAAAAAGTTATGAGCATTTCAATTTTTATTTGAAATTGAAGTGGCCAAAACCGGGGGACAAAACAAAGAAACTAATTTATTCTGGACTGTGTAGTGACTTTTTGATAAAACTAGGTTAAATGAACAGTGGATTTTAAAAGTTAAAAAGTATAAGTTTATTATAAGTGATTAATATAGGTGATCGCTCTGCGATGCACTGCAGACAACTGACTCTAGAGAGATTTACACATCCTTTTATATAATGATAAACAGGAAACAATTAGGTATACAACATGAGTCATAGCTAGAACCAGGAAATGTTATCATTAGACAATTCTGCTGAGTAGTTTAAATACATTAGCTAAATGCAACATATGAAAAATATAAACAAATAACAAAGTGTGGCTATATTAATACAACAATCTCCTTCTCACACGAGTTATACATTTATCATTCCAATCAACTTAACTAGTTTGTTAAATCTATCAGCAGGTAGTGGCTTGGTAAACACATCAGCCAACATTTCCTCACTAGCACAATATTTAAGTTTAATTTCATTTGAGGACACTAAGTCTCGAACATAATGATACCTAATATCAATGTATTTTGTACGAGGATGATTTTTAGGATTTTTAGCAAGACATATAGCAGACTGATTATCCTGAAACAAAACTACTGAAGAATTCTTATTAGATAACTTAAGATCTAACAATAACTTATCTAGAAATACCGCTTCTTGAGCAGCGCCGGAAAGAGATACATATTCAAGCTTCTGCTGTTGAAAGGGCTACACAAGTCTGTTTGACAGACCGCCATGAGATTATAGAATCATTTAACAAAAAAAAGTATCCTGATGTACTCTTTCTATAATTTTTGGCGTCAGAATAACCTATTAATTCTGATTCATCATTTCCATACATAATACCAAGATTCTGAGTACCCTTCAGATATCGTAAAATTGGTTTAACAGCTGTCCAGTGTTTGGTTTGCTGTCAAAATTGGTTTGGAACAAAATTTAGAAACATTACTAACGGCATAATTGTAATGTCAGGTCTAGTCTTGGTAGATAAGTATAGTAATGAGCCTACTGCAGATTGGTACCTATTCGCATCAACCATTTCACATTCATCTGAAGTTTGTTCAAGATAGGAACTAACATCAGCTGGTGTTGACACTGGCTTACAATTATTGAAATCAAATCTATTCAATAGTGATTTGACAAAATCAGATAGATTTAAGGCAATTTTACCATTAGTTTGTACAACATTTACACCTAAGAAATAGGATAACTGTCCTAAATCTTTCATTTCAAATTTAGAACTCAAATCAGCTTAATTTTTGCCAATTCATCATTGTGCTTACATGCTATAATTATATCATCTACATATACAGACACAATACATGGGATATCATTAATCAGCTTGACATAGATACAGGGGTCATATTTAGATTGAACAAATTCTAAGGTTTTAAGATAAGCATCAAAAGAATCATTCCAACATTTTGGTGACTGTTTAAGTCCATAGATTGATTGTTTTAATTTACATACAAGGGGCTCCTTTCCCTTTTTAACATATCCAGTAGGTTGTCGCATAAAGACATTCTCTTTGAGTTCTCCATACAAAAATGCAGAATTATAACATCCATGTGGTGAACTATTAAATTATGTTTAGCTGCCAACGATAGAAAAGTTCGCACAGATTCAAATCTAACTACAGGTGCGAAAGTTTCGTCATAATCTTTTCCAAATCTCTGTGAGAACCCTTGTGCTACTAATCTAGCCTTATCGTGTCCCAATTTACGTTTAATCACCCAACTAGAGTTAATAACATTCATGTTCGAGTTAGGCTAGACTAGATCAAAAACTTTATGCTTATCAAAAGCATCTAATTCACGCCCCATGGCTAGCTGCCATTCAGAAGATTCAAGACTACACCTAGCTTCCTTCACATTATTGGGTTCAGTCATCATTTTACTAACGAAACCTCCTTCTTCAGAAAAATCCCATTCACCATACCAGTCAGGTGCCGTACGCACTCGTGTAGACTGTCTGAGCACAGGTTACACCTCTGGTTGTTCATCAGCTGGTTGAACCACCGGTAATTCAACAGGTGGTTGAATTATGGGAAGTTCATCAGCAAGGTTGTGTTCGTCTGAATCTCCTGAAGGCGCCGCCAATGGAGTGGATGGTAATTTTGGATCAATGAGCCTCTTAGGTGTCTTTGATTCATCAAAGATCACATCTCTGGAATAGAAAATTCTTTTAGTTTCAATATCATACAGCCTATTTCCCTTAATAACTGATCCTTATCCTAGTAAGCAGCAAACTTTTGCTTTAGGATCTATCTTCTTTTTCTCATCATGTGGGATATGTACATAAGAAGTACATCCGAATACTCGGAGATGTTTTACATTAGGTTTCCTATTGCTTAGTGCTTCATATGGAGTTTTACCTAAGAAAGAGTTTATACATCTGTTTCTAATATAAGTGGCAGTAGCCAGAGCTTCAGCCCAAAACTCCTTCTCAAGATCTGAATCTGAGATCATACATCTAACTACTTCAATTATAGTTCGATTAAATCTTTCTGCTACTCCATTTTGCTGTGGAGTTTTCGGAATAGATTTTTCATGAGTGATACCTTCTTTCATTAAAAATGATTCAAACTTATTTGAGGTATATTCTCCTCCATTATCTGAACGCAATGTCATAATTTTTCATTCATAATGTTCTTTTATCATTAATTTCCATTCAATAAATTTCTCAAATACGTCACTTTTATTTGCTATTACATATACCCATGTATAACGCGTTGCAGGTGACAGTAACCCCCCGAACAAATACCCCCCGGACAAGAACCCCCCAAGCAAAAAAACCCCGGTGCAAAAAACCCCCGGTCGATATAAATAGCATAATTCATTTTAATTAATTTTCATTGATTTTTTATTAATAAAATTACTATATGCTATAAATATAAAGAGATTTGGTGCACCTAAGCTTAGGTTAGCGGTCCGATTGGGGGGGTTTGGGGGGGGGCTTGTTCCCCCGGGCAGGTTTGATAGTAACAAAATGTATACTGTACTTATTTTTACTATAAAATAGGTAATTGGGTATACCTTATTTTGCAAAAAATTTGTCATATTTTCGAAGAAAATGTAATAATTATTGGTTCGCATTGAATAATGTTTAATATATTACTAAAAATGAATTATGCTATTTATATAGACCGGGGTTTTTTTGCACCGGGGGTTTTTTGCTTGGGGGGTTTTTGTCCGGGGGTTTTGTCATGGGGTTTTTTGACCGCGGGGGTTTTTTTGCACGGGGGGTTATTGTCCTGGAATCGTAGTGAGTCAGTGGCCAAAATAATATCGCGTCTTGCGGGACGCTAAATTCCTTATTTTTGGGTCGCGTGACTGGCAATCTAGCGTCAGTTTAATGGAGAAATAATATAACTGAAACAAAATTTAATGGTGAAATGATATAACTGAAGCAAAATAAGGTTTTATACCATCTTCCTTAGCGTCCTGCAATCGCTGCAACACTTCCTCTCTCTAGTGTTGTTTATCATAACTCTATGGGTTCAGTTTTTTTCGTGACATGATGAGGGGAAGTGTATTGTATTGAGCGGTCACGCCACAAAACTTTTTTATGATGGTTTCATACAATTTTTGCAGCTGAAATTCTTGTGAATTATTATAATTTTGCACCGAAAACAAATTTTTAATTAATTCCATTATGAGTATATCATATATGATATTATATCGCTAACATCACATTTTCTCTGGTTATCATTTTCTCTGGTTATCATTTTCTCTAGTTATCATTTTCTCTGGTTATCAATTTCTCATGTTATCATTTTCTCTCGTGATCATTTTCTCTCGTGGTCATTTTCTCTCATCATCATTTTCTCTCTTCATCAATTTCTCTCGTCATCTTTTTCTCTCGTCATTATTTCCCCTCTTCATCATATTCTCTCGTCATCATTTTCTCTCGTCATCATTTTCATTCGTCATCATTTTCATTCGTCACCATTTTCATTCGTCATCATTTTCATTCGTCATCATTTTCATTCGTCATCATTTTCATTCGTCATCATTTTCATTCGTCATCATTTTCATTCGTCATCATTTGCATTCGTCATCATTTTCATTCGTCATCATTAGCATTGGTTATCATTTTCATTGGTTAACATCTTAACTGGTCATGATAAGGAAAAAAGTAATTTGTCATGATAGAGTATGTTCTGAATTATCGAACAGTTCCACATTTTCGATCATCAACAAATAACGAGTTAAAATGTTAGTTAAAATGCTATGGAATCTGTCAATGCTAGTAGAGTGCTAGCTAGCATTGACGAGTTGAGTGCTTGTCAGTCACACACCACAGATCGATGATGAAAGGTAGTGATCGATAGTATTCCTAATTTTATTTAGACTTTTTTTCATATTTTAAATATAATGAACCAATGTGTATCAATTTATTAACACGTTGCGTGCGGGAGTCGAAAACTAGGTTTCAACTACAGTGCAGGAGTTTGAAAAGTCCACCATATCTGTACTAGTAACGTAATTGAGCTGACATTTTGTGTGGTTCATATTCATAGTTAGTACTACCAATTACAGAAGTATAGTAGCGTGTCCACCGAAGGGCATTTCGCAATGCAATGCTCTTGGCTCTACTGCATTGCGGAGTGCCCACCCGTGGTCACTGCTTGACATCAAAAAACGGCACGTTTTAGACTTGTCTTTTTTTACAATAATTCAAGAATGTAGATAAATATTTATTGTTTCTCGGTGATAAAAATGAAAATATAATCATAAAAATATTAATATATGTTGGCTGTTAAATTTTATGATCTATTACTCGCATTCTCGTAAGGACGCGTCTTACTTACCATTTCATTTTTTTATGGTTTATAAAGAAATTTTGATAATCCTAATGAATTTTCATTTGATGTTCTTTATGATACTAGTTAAGAATAATGCATTTATAAAAGTGTATCAAAATATGTTAGATGAATCACAAAATGAGTGAGCCAAAAAGTTTCAAACTCTGATCAGAAAGCTCTGACCTGCCTGGCATGGGCACCCATACTATTTTATGCCGTATTTCAATTTGGAGTATAAATTATTAATCAATTAATTCAAAATTCAAACTATTGAATAATTTCAGGAGGCCGCTATCAGATGTGCAGCCAGGATATCTGCGTCCTCAGATGCCAGAGGAAGCACCGGTGATTCAAGAAAAATTTGAAGACATCATGAGTGATGTGGAAAATCTGATCCTACCTGGGGTGAGAATAAACTGAATTAGTGGTTATGACTATTTTTTTATATTTAAAAAGAAAATATTTTTCCATTAAAAACAAAAATAATATAACCTTTACAGAAGAGAAAAATCCTTCAAGAACGTACGAGTGAGGTCGTACTTAAGGAGTAGTTGTGTACCGGTACTTTAGGAAGTTGAAACACAGCATGTAGAGCTATTTTATTTGTGACCTGAAGAGAAGGGAAAGAATGGAATTTTTTTAAAAAAGGATGCAAACGAATAATACTTTAAAAATCCTAAAGCAAACAGCTTGAAACTAAACTTACAGTATGGGCCACAAAAAAGTTTCAGATTTTTTCCAAAAGCTAACAAAGAATAACTGACAATTTCTTCAGATTAACAGTATAAATGTATCATTACCACCTCATTCCTTATCATACTAGACTGTGGTCGGCAACCTTTTTATCGTCGCGGACCGGTAAAAGTTCAACAATATTCTCGCGGCCCGGCGGGATGAATGTAGCTAATAGTATTGGGTAGACCAAAAATTCATTCGCTTATTAGAGGCTACTTCTTTCTGATGAAGCCAAATCGAGATAATATAATATATTGCTTTATATAAGATTCCTTTTAAAATAACAATCTGGTACAAAACATAGCAATAATGCTCAACTAAAAATAATTTCATTACTCAGGTAAAAAACATAATCAGGTAAAAAAGGGATCACCTGTATAATTCGCTCCCCAGTCCATATTGGGAAGAGGATTGTACAGGAGTGAAATCATTGGGGTGTGGATTGTACAGAAGTGAAATCATTTGGGTGCGGATTGTACAAGAGTGAAATCATTGGGGTGTGGATTGTACAGAAGTGAAATCATTTGGGTGCGGATTGTACAGGAGTGAAACCATTGGGGTGTGGATTGTACAGGAGTGAAATCATTGGGGTGTGGATTGTACAGGAGTGAATTCATTGGGGTTCAGATTCATCAGGAAATCCTAAAAAAAGATAATAACACTCAAGTACGATAAACATAATAATGAGACAGTCAATAGGTAGTTCTGAACAAGTTTGGAACGTGTTATGAAGGGTAGGGTAGGGTGTTATTTTTTGACCGGGTCCATTGACAGAACTCTACATCTATTGATAAAGAAAAACCGATTGTTATAATTATTATACATTATACATATAATCATTTTACAGGCAGTTAGCTAAGAAAATTATTATTATTTTAATTTTATTATTTTAATTTATTTTTTCATGTGAGGTAACACGTATATTCATTTATTAATTATTGAATAATCTTCCGCGGACCGGTAGCAATTGACCCACGGAGCGGTACCGGTCCGCGGACCGGGGGTTGCCGATTGCTGTACTAGACAACTCTTATTTCATGGCTGGTAAATTCCAACTCGGAGAGTTCCCCCGCGGAAAGTTACACCAGGAATATTCCACCGGCATTAAAACCCTGATGTGGAAAATTCCACCATGGAAAATTCCACCGTTTTGGAGAAATGAACAAATAAACAGCAAGTTTTATTTAATATCGTACTTTCTGTAAATGGAATCCAACATTATGTGGTTGAACTTTCCGTGGCGGAATTTTCAACGGGGATATTTACCTAGAACCCATTTAATTCATTCTCATTTTACAAATTCAGGAATTATTTAACAAGCGTCTTCGCTTTTTAATTGCATAGTTAAGGCCTACTTCACATTTGCATTTTTTAACACCGCGGAAAAGCTTTCCTGAAAATGTGTTCACACATCAAATTTTTCCTTCAGCGATAAAAAAAAACGCAAGTGTGAACACATCTAGAGGAAAGCTTTTTCTGCAGTGTTAAAAAATACAAGTGTGAAGCGGGCATTATATAATAAACTAAATTAGTGGTTAAGACTATTTTTTTTATAATTAGAAAGAAAATATTTTCCATTAAAAACAATAAGAATATAACCTTTACAGAAGAGAAAAAACTTTACAGAACAAGTGAAGAACGAATATTCATAGTGAAAACTTCAATGAGATCAAAAATGTCACTCAAGATGTTCTATTTCATAATAGTTACCAAAGATGAAGTGTAAGCACCCTGTTTTAAAATGTCTACTATTATAATTTCTTTCTTTTATTCACTGCCTTTTACTAATTTAAATCACATATTTAGCTCTGAGAAAAACCTTCGCGCAATGACAACAAAAATCACCTTCACTCTTTGCTTACCCGTTCTTAATTAAACTATGTATATCAGTTCAAAATTGATCTACCGTATATTGGTACAATAAAAGGCGAACAAAAAAAGACCAAGACACAGTTTTTCACCCATTGGCTAAAGATTTATAAGTATTTGAAAAATCGGAAACATTTTTGTGGCAAATACTGTATTGAACAAAATAAGGAATAAAACTATGGAGAGTAACATCTATTGAATATTAATTACTAAACTTTTAATGACAACACTTTCAATAAACTATCAAATTTTAAATAAACTGTGAACTTTTAACTAAACTGAGAACTTTTAACTAAACTATGAACTTTTAACTAAACTGTGAACTATTCAATAAACTATCAACTTTTCAATAAACTATCAACTTTTCAATAAACTATCAACTTTTCAATAAACTATCAACTTTTCAATAAACTATCAACTTTTCAATAAACTATCAACTTTTCAATAAACTATCAACTTTTAAATAAACTATCAACTTTTAAATAAGCGGTAAACTTTCTTATAAACTAACTTTCAAAATACTAACTTTGAAATCATCAAACAAAAACAACTATCATCGGTAACAGAATAAACAAGATATGAAAATTAATTTAGATTAACCAAAAATTCACAATTTTTCAGGGTATAAATTTATGCCTATATTAGAGAAATCCCTTGGTTTTGGGAAGAGGGTGTCTAATGCCGTAAACTTTTTGGTTAACTAACACTGCACTCTGCATAGAAAGATCTACGTAGGTACTTATAGTAAAGGAATTGACTAAAATAATTAAATCAGAGAGATCTAGAAATAAGGTAAACAGACGTTCGTCGACAGGACTTTTCGTCGACAAGACGTTTCGTCGACAAATTTTCGTATAATGGATATTGACACACTCTAATGTGAAAAAACATGTACTTTAACAGAATAATGTATTACACGATCAAATTATAAATTAGAATACTGATAAGGAGGAAAACTAGTAAATAAATTTAAATCGTTTTTCTACTTGTATAAGTAAAGTATAAATTGTTGAAGTAAGATAGAACTAAAAAAATATATATTGCATCAAATAGTGAAATCAATGAAATCTAAATGACTGTAAACATACACAAAGAGCATTCTTAAGGGCTCCGTACTTGGGAAAATCACATAATTCTATTTTTTTTTGTTTATTTCGTAAATAGCTACCTATAGTACCCTTCCAGATGTTTGAGTGAAATATCAGAGCTCTATAGTGGGACTATAACAAAGCCATCTATTGTTGATCAGGCCAGACCATTATGTCGTTTATAATTTGAACAGCTGTTCGCCGAAATCATAACAAAGCGCAACGTTAGCATTAATTTAGATAGGAATAAAAAGAAAAAACCTGTTGCATTCTCATTTAATCGACTTATTTTTATAGTTACAAGTGGAATTTTGATTTATAATTTTTACAGTGTATTCTCTTGAATTTCTGCTGTCGACTAGAGTATTTCTTTTTGATAAATAATAATTTTTAAAGGTAAAATTCTTTGATACAATGTAGTGTACCTAGAATTAGTGAATATTGATGACATTATAATATAGGCACATCCTATAGCTATTGATTCAATAAATTATGGTTTACCTACTGTTCAGGTTGTGATTTTATGATGCCGGTTCATTTTAAAGAATAGAATTAAAAAAGACAATTGCATGTATTTTCTTTATTTCCAAGTATTTTAGTGAGAACAGAAAACAAAATAATGGATTTCTTGGAGAACACTACTATTTCCAATTGTCTGGCCTCCCTAAATATGGCAGTTCAGTTAAACAAGTCACAAAAAGAGTGGACCATATTTCAAATTCTTTTTTGAATCATGTGCTTAGTTAGGAATAGCTCAGTTGTAGTAAGAATAATTAATGATAATGCATAGACATATTATTTATGTGTAAAACACTGCTGACAATTTGATCATACTAGATATGTAGTGAATAAAACTTATGTAATTCGAAATTTTCAATGTTAAAAATTAAAATTTACAGTAACGAAATGTTCCTGTCGATACAGAGATTCTAAAGAATACACTGTAAAAGATTCAAAATTCCTCGTAACTATAAAAACTATTCTATTAATTCCTATATAAATTAATGCTTTGTTATGATTTCGGCGATTAACTGTTCAAAGCAATGGTACGGCCTGGTTACAATAAAGATGGCCTTGCTATAACCTACTGGGGGAGAGAGAAAAGGAGGATGGAGCGGCGAGAATTGGGACAGCGCTAGATGGTTTTGCATTCCCTATCAGCCACTAATAATTCGTAATAATTAATTATCTCGCCTTATCTGGTAAAGTACCACCTACTCAGATCACAAAGCACAGGTCTTGTTCACAATTCTGCTCAGTGGCACAGATCATTTAATAAAGGAAGATGTATCACTGCTACGTGGACGCTAAAGGCCAAATAATTATTTAACTGAGAGCGTATCAGCCAATCAGAGAGAGTTGTACCGTGACGTCACATATTACAAACTTACACACAATGTATATATATAACGGTTAAAGCTAAATTTTCTTTTACTACCAATAATAGGAAACCAAAGCAGATATGTAAATTTTAATTTTTAAGAAAAAAAGGTTAATTAAATGTACTCTCCAGGCTCCAGGAAAAAAATGAGTTTATAACATAATATTATAGAACTAAGGTCTACGATCATTATTCTGCAAACCGCATACAATTTTGTTCAATATTTATTTTATAATTTGTTTTTAAAGTTTCTTAATACTCTGGGAGCAACAATTGAGCGAATCACTAATCTGATATTCAAGAAGAAGATTGTACACTCTTTATTTTGATTACAAATTTGAATTTTTTGAACAAACCATGCGTTTTCGGCCTTTATTTAAATTATTTTAAATATTGATTGTTTCCGAAAGTATATAAACGTTTCTATTATAAGTCATTCAATTTTATACCTTTACACGAATATTAAATGGATTTATCAAACCTAATACCTAGTTGACAATCAAAACAAATGGTGTACATTCTTTTTCTTCAGGCTGAAAATTTCTTAAATTAGTAAGTCGGAAGTAAAATAGGTTTTGTAGAGTTTTGATTATAAAAATCTTTAAAAGCGTATGAAATTAAAAATTTGCTACCAAATTCGATGCGTTTTGCATCAAAATGATAAGAAACATTAGCCTCGTTAAATAAAGCAATAAAAATATTTTCTTGGAGGGGACCTTTAAAGTTTAATATTTTAACGTATATTTATTATAGAATAGAGAACAAGAATCGAAGTCGGAACAAAAATATTTCGAGCAAACTGAATAGCGTCTTTATTTAACTGTCCAGTCTCAGCGCCATTGTACAAGCCTTTTACCCACAGATTGTAATCATCTTTTCTGGACAAAAACAATTTGTACCGATCTTTAGATGTATTGGTACAATTATTGATAAATGAACATTTTCATAAATTGTCTATTTCTCACTAGTTTCATTTTTATGAAAGATAGAATAATTAGTAAATTTAGTCACAGAATACAGCGCATGTCCGCATGCTGAAGATATTGCATCAGAAATAAACCGACGATTCAAATTCGTACTGAACACACACACGTACAAACATGTACAGAATATAAATAATTATATTACTTATAAATATATAATTTTAATATCAGTTTAATATCATAAATGAATATTTTGATTTTAAATAGCATATTCAAGTTCAATAACCTTCTCTTTATGTCGTTATTGAATAATTAAAAATAAGTAATGAATCAATCGTAGGCAACTCCAAGGATACGTCACGGTACGGACAAACCCGGCGCCAATTGTCGCTAGAAAATTAAAAATACTGTAGTGCGACATCTTCCTATATTCAATGATCTGAGCTCAGTGCACAGATCATTGAATATAGGAAGATGTAGAAGTGGCAGAAGTGAAAAATGAATTGGCAGAAGTGAAAAATGAATTGGCAGAAGTGAAAAATGATTTGGCAGAAGTGAAAAATGAATTGGCAGAAGTGAAAAATGAATTAGCAGAAGTGAAAATAAAAATTGCACAAATGAAAATCACAAGGGAGATAATCAATTACAATAAATTTTTCTTACATGAAAATTACAACCTAAACCAAATTGTAGCAATTATGGGATACTACCCAATTATAAGATACTGAGAATATTTACAACTAAATATTTTTTTTTTTTAATCATGATAGAGAGGTGGTAATTGTAAAAATGCTTGCAAAAGATTAATTTTTGAAAATACCATTGCTTGCCCAACAGAGCTAATAACTTTATCAATTGTTGGCAATACACAGTTAACAGGATTTACATCTTTATTTAATGTCGTCCTGAAATCTGCACACACATGAAGTTTGCTGGATATTTTAATTACAATTACAATCGGTGATGCCAAATTAAAAGTGTGTAATTTGCTAATCGTACCTGAAATACTTAGCCTATCTGATTCCTGTTTAAGAGTGTTTGGTAATCGCACAGGCACTGTGCGACTAACAAAGGTATAGGATTTGAATTATTTAATAAAAAGTACAAACAAATTCCATGTTTCAGAGGCTGGCAAACTGCAATTTTAAGTGACGCCAATTCTTGCTCATTTTTAGATTTCATGCCAAAAGTAACAAAGGAATTGTTTCAAAATTTATTGCCAATTACAAATATCTGAGATTTGACCATTTGAAATATAAGTCAATTAATTGGCTTTAACTGACATGCTGTATAACATGAAACAAATTCAATATCTTATAAAATCAAACATAAACCGTGAAAAGCTGCTACTAAAAAATGTGATAAAAAAAGTGTTAATTTGGTACTCTTACAAAAACGAGAGATCAAAAGTACTAAATTTTGTAAAATAGTATTAGGATCGGTACGCTTGACAATGCTTGTACTATCATGCATGCATGATCGTGTAAACCGGACTTTAAGATTATATCAGAGTGCTTCTTTTCTCTTTTTAATAATTTGTTAATGGATTTCCAGTTTTTTCTACAATCATTTTTAATTGAAATAACTTTATATAAAGGCCATAGAAGTTTATTTTTTCTATACTAAATTTGTTTTGTTAAATGCATTTTTATAATTGTTATATATATCGAAAGGTACGGTTCCCTGTGTGTACTGTGTATCTCCTAAATAGATAATGCTTAAAATTGATTTCATTAGTAAGCACCTCGGTAATCCAAGGTTGTTTATGAGAGATAGTTTTTGTTTTCTTAGGCCAACACCTATCATAGTCACACCACAGATTATCAACCAGCCATTCAGTTTTCCTATCTGCATTTCCCTTCCAGTTTGCATTTCAATATTTTCTTACAAATTCAGGCATGGAATTAATCAGCGATTTTACATTTTTCCCATCGTGATCACGAATAATTCTTACTCTGGGAGTTCATGGCTTACTTACTATACACGGCCTAATTTGTTAAATTTCTCTTCTTGAAATAGAAGGCAAGACTTTTTATTATAGAAGGCAAGTCCCCGATCAAATTTTATTTTTTAAATTAAAGATGTTATTTATCTACTAAATATATCCATTTATATCTCATTCTCTTCCTATAATCATATTCTTTAACGTCCCAGGTTTAAATTTTGATAAATTTACATTTTCTTTTGTAGAAATGAGTCAACGTGAGGCTATTATTCAGCTACACTGCGCGGGGAAGACAAACCCAGAGACTATTAAGCTGTTAAAAGCACCGAAATCGACTGTTAGGGATGCTGTTAAACGCTACCAAGAACTGGAGACAACAGGTGATCGACCCAGGTGTGGACGACCTCGCACTGCACGCACTCCAACAAAAATCAAAGCCATTTGGGAGCGGATAAGGAGGAACCCCAAGCGAAGCATGAGAAAGATGGCTAAGAGTATGGATATCGACGAAAAAAGTGTGAGAACCATCGTCAAATAAGACCTAAAATTTTCCCCCTTCAAAATGACCAACATGCAACAACTCATGGACTTGCAGAAACAGAAGAGGCTGGACAGATCAAATATTCTTTTGAATGCAATGAAAGATGGCACGAAGGATGGTGAGATCGTCTTTTCGGATGAGAAAATGCTCACTGTGGAGGCCAAATTCAACTCCAAGAACGACAGAATTTTGGCAAAAAGTGCTGACAGTATCCCTCAATCCGTAAAGACTGTATTCCATCGCCAAAAGCCTGCCTCTGTGATGGTTTCGGCTGCCATCTCTGAGAGTTGGAGATCTCCTCTCATTTTCGTCAAAGAAGGCGATAAAGTTAACGCAAAATCGTATATCGAGGATATTTTGACTCCAGAACAAGTCGAGATGAAGAAGCACTTCAAGGACAGGCCTTCTACCTTTCAACAGGACAGTGCGCCTTCGCACACAGCGAACAAAACTGAGGATTGGTGTGAGCGTCAAATTCCTGCGTTTTGGAGGAAGGAATTTTGGCCTCCTTCATCGCCGGACCTGAACCCTCTGGACTTTTGTGTGAGGTCCCTCTTGGAGAAGGAAGCGTGCGCTACAGCTCATGATAGTACGGAAACTCTGAAGAAGTCCCTCGAGCGACAATGTGCCAAAATTCCCCAAGAAATGTTCCGTGTCGCAGTGAAGAGCTTCAGAGGTAGACTCGAGAAAGTAATCGCCGCCAATGGTGGTCATATTGAAAAATAATTGGTAGAACTGTTAAATGGGTTTATTGAGATATTGTGTGATAAGTTGTTTTATTTCATCCATCACAACTCATTAAATTAACATTTTTATATGATCGGGGACTTTCTCCGCACTCTGTACAGTATTTA
Organism: Caprella mutica; assembly: GCA_947561585.1. Taxonomy (NCBI): domain Eukaryota; kingdom Metazoa; phylum Arthropoda; class Malacostraca; order Amphipoda; family Caprellidae; genus Caprella; species Caprella mutica. The sequence continues at coordinate 143,614 of CANNZV010002132.1, forward strand.
ATTAATGATCATACAGGGTCGTACAGCTAAATTGGGACTAACTTTAACAAGCACATATCTTCCGTAATTTCTAACCTATGACCAAATTCTTTTTTACAGACAATCTTTAGGCCCTTTGCTATAATATTTCAGATTAAGATCTAGCATATTTCACTAAACTATGGCGGAATTAGCGCGAAGAAGGACCATATGTGAGATGAGACGCGCCGGGAACTCTGTTTCAGACATTATTAAGAGCACTGGCTATGCGAAATCGACTGTTTATCGAGTTGTTGCTGCTTTTGATGCCAAGGGTAAGATTCAGAGAAGTCGACAAAGTCCCCGCAGTGATCGAAAGAGAACCAAAACATTCCTTGTTGGGCTGAAAAGGACGTTGAAGTCAGACCCAAGCCAGCCGATGTCAAATCTGGCACAAAAGCGCAGCGTGAGTCGTAGCACCATCAGCCGGGCAGTCAAGGAAAACCTTGGTATGAAGTCATACATAAGGAGAGTCCGTAACCTCCTAACTACCCGCTCCAGAGCCCTCAGTGCTGAAAAATGCCCAAAGCTTCTGAACCATCTGAAACACAAGGGAGGACATGTCCCCGTTTTTGTTGACGAGAAAAGGTTGCAAAATCGCCAGAACACTCGGGTAGTTGCCTCCGATCGTTCAGAAGTTCCTCCTGTGATGCAGAGCAAAAATTCCGCTTCTGTGATGGTTTTTGCAGCCGTCGCAAGTGATGGTAAGGTGATGCCTCCTCATTTCATCGAAGCGGGCCTTAAAATCAACACAGCGGAGTACTTCAAATTCTGAAAGATGTTTTGATGCCGTGGATACGTGGGAACTACGACCCCTTCAAAGTGATGCTCGTTCAAGACTCTGCGCCCGCGCATGGAGCAAAGAAAGTTCAGGATTTCCTGAAGGAGAATCTTCCTTTGATGGTCCCGAAGGATATTTGGCCCAACAGCTCTCCAGATCTGAATGTTTGTGACTATTGGCTGTTTGGCGTCATTGAGGGAGAGTCTAACGTAACTTCACATCCAAGTGTCAACTCTCTGAAGGCCGCCATTCGTCGGGCATTTCGTAATCTTGACCCCGATGATGTAAAAAGGAGTTGTTCACGGTTTTGTTCGAGAATCTCCCAAATTGTTGACGCAAAGGGTAGTCACATAGAATGATTTTGTTTTTTATACAATAACGAACAAATAAGTACAAGTAAAAATTACATTTAATCATTATTTTCCTTTCAAAATAGCGAATTTTAAAAAAGTTATGTTAGTCCCAATTTAGATGCACGACCCTGTATTTCCTGTCACTGAGGGCAGACTGTTTAGTACTAACGTATATCAATATTGGTTCAGTGAAATACGTCATTTCCGAAAAACATTAACAGGAAAATATTTGAATAGAAATCATACTTGAATCTGCTTGATCACCAGAATGAATCGAGTCCTTACAATTCTTCCAGAATCTCAGCAAAATATTCCAGACTCTGCTTTATCTACCATAACCTATCTGAATTTCTCAGAAAAGATAGGATTAATGATTTTGCAGACGTGAATGACTCGTCATTGGAAACACTAAGGGATAATTATCATTTGAAGAGATCAATAACCGCGCAGTTTTTTTTCAACGCTTTGCAGTCAGATGATTTATCAGTACCAAAGATTACGGTCTGCATTCGTGTAGATTCAGCTCTTCATGTGAAATTATTCTACGAAGGATCACCAGTCCCTTTACTAAAATGGTTTTGTCATGGAAGAACTGCCAAGCTGAAAAGCTTTCTGAAAAATTTCATTTATAATATCGAAAATGAATGTGAAACACGTGTCACAATATTGGAAGAATTGAGACGGCTACAATTTACGAAGAGTAGACCGGTTCACTCTGCATCGTTGGATGCTGCGTCGTTGGATGCTGAATAAATACGTCGTTGGATGCTGTTGTTGTTTTGGAAGTTACTTGAGGCGACTCAGGATCATCGCGAGGGTCAAGTCTCCATCAGCATTCTGTCTGACACTGATCCTCTCATGCTTCCGTCCAGCTTCACATACCAATACATCATTCCTCCCTCTCTCGCCTTCTCGTCCGCCAGCTCATTACACTGCAGTCCACTACAGTATGGGCCACAAAAACTTTCCTCCTTTTCAAATACTTGTAAATCGGTAACCAATGGACGAAAAAAACTGTATCTTGGTCTCTTTTTCTCAGCCTCTTATTGTACTGTTAACTGGTAAAAACAATTTTGAACTGAGATAAATAGTTTAAGAACAGATAAGCAAAGAGTGAGATTGATTATTTTTGTCATTATGCGAAGGTTATTCTTAGAGCTAACTCTGTGATTTTACTTACTAAAAGACAGTGAATAAAAGGAGAAAAATTATAATGGTAGACATTTTAATGAAGGGTGTTTACACTTCTTCCTTAAAACTATTTGGAAATAGAACAACTTCAGTTACATTTTGACATCATTAATGTTTTCACTACGAATATTCGTTCTTTGCTTGTTCATTGCATGGTTAAGGCCCGCTTCACACTTGCATTTTTAACACCGCGGAAAAAGCTCTTCTTAGAATCTGTTTATATGATGGAAAAATCACATTAATTTTTTTTAATTCAGTGATAAAAAAAAAACATCTGTAATGTTGAAAAAATGTTTTCACTAGTTAATAGTACAATAATAGGCAATGAAAAAGAGACCAAGACACAGTGTTTTCGTCCATTGGCTAACGATTTGCAAGTATTTGAAAAAGAGGAAACATTTTTGTGGTCCATACTGTATGTCCCATTACCTACATCAGTTGTACCTCCATACCGTCCTCCTCCAACTCTCAAAGCTTCTCTCTTATCTGTCTCAGGTCTGGTCTCACCTTATCCCCCTGAAACGCGTCCGCTGAAGATTTGCTGTCGGTGATCAATGCCGCTCTACTCCAATCCTCATCCACTAGCCATCCCACCGCTTCGTTAATCGCCTCCCTCACCAAAATAAGCTTGCTGCACCAGGCACCTGCTGATATGGCCCACTGCTAAACCGTTACCTCTCATCTTCTCACCACCACTCCACCTCCTCGCCCACCTCATTTCCTCTTCCGCTGATACGTCCATGTATACCATCAAGTCCAGCCGTCCACATAGGGCCAACACCTCCGTTGACCTCCTTAGCCTCTCCTCTGGTGATTCACATTTATTCGTTTGTGAGTCACACCTCCAGGGCAAGCTCCCTTCCTCAACTTTTCTTCTGCTGTTCCCTCCCTCCACTCCCTCTGTGGTCGTCTCAAGCACTCCCCTACTCATTTCCCTCCAATCTGTGTTCTTCTTCCTCCTTGATAGCTCTATCTCTACCAGCTCCCTCCTGAGATCTTCTCTCACCAATTACCTTTCACTTCTCGTCCTCGAACCTATCTCTCATTATTTCCACAGCTTCCCGTCGAGTACATCTAGTTTTGTCGGTTATCACTCTCGCCGCATACAGTTGGACCCTTTCCACCTTCTCCGCTTTGGAGAGCCATGGCCATATTGCTCTGGCATATTCTCCTACGCTTCGCAGGGTCGCTGTGTAAATTTTCCTGGCTTCCTCTAGTCCCATCTTACCTTGCTACCCTGCTCAATGACAAGTTCCTGCTCCTCATCTTCTCAGTCACCTCCTCCACGTGTCTCCGAAAGTGAATCTTCTGTCAAATGTGACCCAAAAAACCTCTGGTTTTCATTCCTCATGAGAATTTTCTCTCCAATCCACACTTCTGATGTCCATCCCAACTCAGATGAGTCTGTGGACGTGCAAGGACATTTCGTCCACGGGCATTTGATCCACGGACATCTCGTCTACGGACATTTCGTCCAACGGACATTTCGTCCAACGGACATTTCGTCCAACGGACATTTCGTCCACGAATTCCATTATTTTGTATCATATTTATTGTGTGCATTCATTTTGTATATTATTTATATATATTCTGAAATACGAAAGAATTTAACACCCTTATTTGATGGTAATAAGGAATGTATGGTCTTTGCTTTAATTCTTATTGCAATATTTTTATCCTGTTGGCCGGCATCAGTAAAATAATTAAAATTAAAACTTTTTAATGATTTACAGGCAGGCCCCGCTTTTATTATACCCGAGTCTTATAAAATCTGTAATAATTACCTGAAATGTCTCGATGTTATTACAGTACATAAACATTTTAAACGAAGACATTTTTTGTGTTGTTTATTTCACAGTAACTACAATAATCATCAATAGTAGTATTCAGATTAGGTAATTAGATGCACTATTGGTTCAGAAATTGGTATTTTATAACAGAATATTTTTAACAGTGATTATCTAAATTACATAAATAATAATATGCAGGTATGTAATATACTACTAAAAAATGATATAAAAAATTAGCTAGATATTGATTCTTTTTAGTGTTACGTTCAATTATCTAAACGTAAAAACGTCCGTGTTATTGGATTGTTTCATATTTTCGGACTTATACATATATAATAATTATTATTATTTACCTCTATTGTAATTACTTAAATTCCTAAGTAACAACACAGTTATTCTTGTTCGGACCCTGCTATTTTAGTTCTAAATTTTAGATACCCATAATTCATTAATTATTGCAAAATATTAAACGAGGTAAATAACTTAAAGATACAGTCAACCTGTTTAGCATATTTAATTTTATAACTGTAATCGATAGATAAACATTTTTATGTGTTAATTCATATACGACTCAAATCACTATTATATTATTGTACATAGATTCACACCTGCCTATTAATGTAATAGTGAAAAATATTATAAAATATATACCATAAACACTTTAAAATACAAAATAAAGCCAATCGTGTACGAATTGTCCGTGGACGAAATGTCCGTTGGATAAAATGTCCGTTGGACAAAATGTCCGTGGACAAAATGTCCTAGACCCGTCTGTGGAGTATAGGCAGATGCTGCATTTACTTGTACTGCGCTCCAGGACGTTTGATTTGAAAGGACAATATTTCAAGAAATGACTCAGCTGCAACTTAAACATTTTTGCTGTTACGGGGTATTTTGACTTTTTCTTATCTAGATGCAAGCTCTAAACTTATTAGGACTTCATCTGTTCCCGAGATAAAAGCTGCCGAGGTAATTCTGAAGACTTTGTTTAGGACTAAAATTTTCTGAAAATCACATAAAACAGTTATAACTAATATTTTTTTCAAAAATCAAATGAAGAGACTCTCAGAACTTCACAGCATCTGCTGTGAAAAAAAATGTGGCGGCCTTCAAAAAAATTACAAGGGACAAATAAATTGTTGCTTGTTGAAACCAAAAATGACTTATGTTTTAAATTTTAGTTATTATGAATGTTCACCTTACTGTTTCAACTTTAACAATTTTATGCTTTAGATGGGTTAATTGGGAAATTATATAGCTATTAAAATATACATAAATAATTAAATGTATCTTAATACTTTAATTGAACCATTAATTAATTAATATTTTAACTGAAGCTTTCCATAAATAATACACCTATTAATTAAATTAAATAAAAAGCCTTGCCTTCTATTTCAAGAAGAGAAATGTAACAAATCAGGCCATGTATATTAAGAAAGCCATTGGGTAATTTGGTAATTTCAAGTATTGGTAATTTCAAGTATACAGAAAACTGGATAATGATCAGAAATGGCCATCACAATAGTCCGGTAAATCTACCTGAAAAAGTGGCTGATCGAAAAGGAAAATAAATATTAGTTTGCTAATTTTTACATATGTTACTTTATAGGTGTTGCTATATCATAGAAAAAAAGTTTACCACTTTATGTTGTTGGATTTAAAATTTATTGAAGAAATTCATTTTGAAGGGTTAAAAACAGTGTTTCAATATCAGTGGAGTTTTTTTGAAGCACCTTTCTGGTTAAAAAATGTCATTCCTTTGCTAATTGCGGCTAATGAAACACATTTTATTCATATTTTACTTATAAGTCTACACAGTACTATCATTTAAATCATATTCCATACAATTATGGCAAGATACTCCTCTGCATTGACCACAAATATTGGAGCATTGCAAGGAAATATCTGAATCAGGTACAACTTTTGGTACTACTATCCTCTTTACAGTTGCATCTGATCATTTTCAAGAGGGAATATGGAGCAGGGGGTTTGGAAGTGTAAATTGGCATCAGCCTTTCATTTTCAATTCTCCACCTAAATTCAAGAGGATTCAAATCATTCCCTATCCTTGCTTGAACCTGAGGGAACACTCTCACCGAATGGAATGTTGGGCAGAGCATCTCAGGCTGGAGAGGTTTATTCCCAGTACACACTTTATTAATGTACCCCATAATCGATGGTGATAGAGATTCAATGATTTGTTACTCCATGTAATAGTAAAAGCAATCTCTCACCAGCATGCATGGGATATATTATCTTTTTGAGGTATACTGTTGAGAAAACGCATCATATCTTTTTGAAATTAGAATCAGTTCTTCATTTTTTCAGTTTTGCTCCCTTCCCAATGGAATGTACTCTAGAGGTTGTATTGCATCCTAGAAGTGCATGTATTGGCAATATCAGTTTGGCAATGTTTAGTAGGGTGGAGCGTTTTTTCAACTTTTCAGAGTTAGGTTTGGTAATAGTGATATTTTTTGCTTTGGTGCATAAAAATAAGGTATGCAAAATTATAGACCACTGGGTCATCATCTTCATCACCCGCAAGGGCCCCAAAGATATGAAAAATCACTAGAAATCGTATTTTAGTTAATAATTTTTTTTAAATTCTATTTTCTATCAAATAATTCCGTAATAGTGACACATAACAAGAAAATAACCACTTTAAAATGCAGTAAAAATTTCAAACCCATAACATACAATATTCGTCCCCCACCAGAGGTCTTAAAATTAAGAGAAAATACGTTAAAATACCCAATTTCACTATGAGTTCAAGTTTATTTCAATTCTCAAAATAAGAACGTTTATGACTCTGTACCAATATTTAAATTCAAAAATATGTAAATAGAATTTATTAAATATATTATAATATATTAAAGATACTTAAAGGTCCCCCAAACCTCATATAATGGGCCTCAATCCCTTAAAAATCTGTATGTTTCATTATCGTCGTGTCATATTAAAACTGAGTTGTTTTATAAACTCAAAACATCCCAGAGATAACAACGTTCAGTAAGTTGCGTTTAACTTCATTCAGCCCATCCAAGAGGAAGCTCAAATTATTTGTAGTGTTTTTAGTTTCAAATTTGGGTCGTTTTTTCTTCCTTTGATTCTTGCTTTTATTACGTAATCTCTCGATGATTCTCCAATTAAAATATTGGATACATCGGTGAAATTATTTGTTCTTGATTGAAAATTCAGTAGGAGTAGTTATTTATTATTTGAAATTCACTATCTGTTGCTATTTTCATTGCATATCGTCATACTTATTACTTAGGGGGTAAGAACTCCGCCAATTCATTTACTTGACGACAGTCGATCATTTCATAATTTGCATACTGGTTCATAATTTTGAAAATTGCATGTCTTGAGAACTCTTCTCAACCCCAGTTGCGAATTGCAAGTGATTCGTCATGAATCATTATGAGTAATATATTATTCAGGGTGACCGGTCCATTCGCTGGAAACACATTCGCCGAACGACACTTTCGCCGAAAAATATGATTATTTAAAAAAGTAAACAAATTTATCTCATTTGTCCAGAAGAAATTACATATAGATGAACTTACATATAATTGTATAAATTCTAAAATATTCCACATAATTATTGGTTAAACTTTATGCAATTTACGTTAACTTAATTAACTCATATAATGTTATTGCTGCATTATTTGTGTGGGTTTATGAACTATATATTTATCCTCTTTTCTGTGTACGATTATCAGTTACAAAAAAAACTCTTTCGTTTTGGTCTCACTTTATTTTAATCCTTCTCTATACATTGTTGAATCAGTCTGCTACTGTGAGTCGCTGGTGAAGATTTCACTATACAGGGTGACCCATAAAAAAGTCTACCAACTTTAAATTCGTATATATCAACAACTATTGAAGGTACAATTAAAACAGATTTACTTCTAGGTTTTTAAGAAAATTCATATAACTATACTCCTTTTATAAAATATTGACAATATGGAGAAATGTATTTGAGAACAAAAAAGAAGTTAAAATAAATTTTGTTTAGCAACTCCTTTTAAAAAATAGAAAAGTTTATGATAGAATAAATGGCTATTAAATACTACTAAATATTTATTATTTAATGAATCCTACTCAAGTTATTAAGAAACTTATATAATGGGACTAAGAATTAACAAGCATTTATATGGCATTAAAACCAAACAATTAATTATCGTTGAATTTATAGTTAATGAAAAATTGATCAATTTTAAATACTTATAACACTGGATATTCAATAAACTTATATTTTTGTATTAAACCTTAGTCTGCTAAAAAATTGTCATATTTTTCGGCGAATGTGTCGTTCGGCGAATCTGTCGTGCGGCGAATGTGTCGTGCGGCGAATGTGTTTGTCGGCGAAAGTGTTTTCGGCGATTGCGTTTTCGGCGAATTGACCTAGAACCATTATTCAGTTTGACATGATAAACATTATTTTGGAGGACACTATTTATCAATAATATTTAATTGAATAATAATAATCCCAATTGATTAATGATAATTCCAGATAGGTGACTCCATCCTGGCCAGTAAACACTCTTTCATACCGGGCATGAATCCCACAGAGTCAGTGAGGGACTCTAACTGACGACCTACCTCTCTCTGACTCGCTTGAGGCGAAAGCTCTTACCATTGTGATACCGAGAAGCTACACACAATCTATTACATCTCTGTACTTCTTTGAGAGGTTCTGAAACTTTTCGACTTTATTAATTAATGTTTTGCCCTAAAAATCCAAATGTACTTACACTTTCATAGTAAATTTAACTATTCTGTAATCTTAAGATTAGTAGTTGGATTCTTTAAGATTTTAAGGGATTGAGGATTGATACATCGAATCTCGTGGCAGAAGGGTCTCTCCTTTGAATGAAGAAATAGTACGCAATTTACAAACTATGTGCTAATTACTTTCACAAATATAACTGTCGTTTTCGATGTTATACAAGTAAGCTCTCAACCAAAGATGTGACACATTTTCGGCATTGAAAGGGAAAGGCCAGTTGTTCAAATATAGAAGTCAGAAAAAAGGCGGTGCTGATTTGTTATTAAGAAAGAAGATTTTTTGAAGAATGAGAGCAATAAAGAACAATTCATTAAATTGCCTATTGAAGACTTCAATAGCAATGACATGAAGACACTTCAGACAATGGATGACGCGGATTTGCTGATTGTATTAACAACTCTAAGAACATCTGAAACTCACGACACTGTGGTTATTGAGAGGATACTGATCTATTAGTGTTACTAATCCATCACGTAAATGTCACTTCTCCTGGTTTACATGACATCAAACTAATATCGGACAAAAGTGATTCATGTAAGATATGAAACATAAAGCATGTAATCGAGAACTTGGACTAAACATTGCCAAACTGATATTGCCAATACATACAATTCTAGGATGCGATACAACCTCTAGGGCACACTCCATTGGGAAGGGAGCAAAACTAAAAAACTGAAGAACTGATCCTAATTTCAAAAAGATATGATGCCTTTTCTCAACAGTATACCTCAAAAAGATGATATATCCCATGCATGCTGGTGAGAGATTGCTTTTACTATTACATGGAGTAACAAAATCATTGAATCTCGATCTCCATCGATTATGGGGATTTATTGACCCCCATAATGTACTGGGAATAGATCTCTCCAGACTGAGATGCTCTGCCCAAAATTCCATTCAATGAGAGTGTTCCCTCAGGTTCAAGCAAGGATAGGGAATGATTTGAATCCTCTTGAATTTAAGTGGAGAATTGAAAATGAAAGGCTGATGCTAATTTACACTTCCAAACCCCCTGCTCCATATTCCCTCTTGAAAATGATCAGATGCAACTGTAAAGAGGATAGTAGTACCAAAAGTTGTACCTGAATCAGATATTTCCTTGCAATGCTCCAATATTTGTGGTCAATACAGAGGAGTATCTTGCCATAATTGTATGGAATATGATTTAAATGATAGTACTGTGTAGACTTATAAGTAAAATATAAATAAAATGTGTTTCATTAGCCGCAATTAGCAAAGGAATGACATTTTTTAACCAGAAAGGTGCTTCAAAACACTCCACGGATATTGAAACACAGTTTTTAACCCTTCAAAATGAATTTCTTCAATAAATTTTAAATCCAATGACATAAAGTGGTAAACTTTTTCTGTGATATAACAATACCTATAAAGTAACATATGTAAAAATTAGCAAACTTATACTTTTTTCCTATTTTCTCTAGTTTGACCGGACTACAAATGAACCTGAATGAGAGACATTAAATCCATTTTACCATGTGTGATCTAAACACTTGGCTGCGCTTTCGATTACACGAGTAGACACGATAATCAAAAGAAACATATAATTAGAAAACATATCTGAAATTATATCATTATCTATCAAACAACGTTAGAGTCTCCAACGATCACCAAACTTTTACCCAAATAATTACTGACAGTAGTATTAATGAAATCTAAGAACATTGGCAATGAAAAGCTAGGAGGTCTGTATATTGTCAATATTGTCAACCACTGACCATAATAATGATTTGCAAAATGAAGATTTACCACACAGGACTCACACAATTCAGTAATAATGGACTTCTCCGTATCTACCTGTGACAAAAATTCTCTATAGAGCATATTCAATTTGTTCTAACTGGAACTCCTACTCCACACAACTTAAACGCATCAAGCAGCTACTATTAAATAACAACTTCCCGAACTACATCATCGACATAACTATCAAAGAACTCAACAACCGGAAATTTGCCCATCAAAATGATAACCAGACCGAACAGAACAGTCCTCAAGCACGAGGGCAAAATAAAATTATTTTACCAAGAACAGTTGTCAGACAAACATCTACAAACTGAAAAAAGCTCAAACGCATTATCAATAACCACGTGAAACCAAACAACGACATAGACCTACATATCATGATCTACTATAAAAAAAGAAAATGCGTATTGCGTAACCTACTCATCAGAAAAAGTAACAATAGAATCATTCCCGACTACGATGTTGTGTACTAATCGCTTGTTTGCATCAACCACGTCATGAACACAAAAACATGTATTTCAAAGTTATCTATATAGACATATAATTCATAAAATGATGATCATTTTGGTAAAAAAAAATCCTAATTGTAACTCAAAAATATACCGCTAGAAAGGCTAAATGTCCTAACGATATACCATTAAATGTACGTACATTACAACTACTAAAAATGCCTCTCCTGAAAAATAGCTTTTTTGAAGTTATGACACTGTTCTCGCAAACAAGCGTAATATACTTAAACAAGCGTAATTAGAATTTTAATCTCTCAACACCTGTCTTCATATCTATAATTTGTTAATAGCCCTAACTTTCTCAGAAATGGTATCACCTAGTAGATAATATAGAAAATCTATCTTAACCTCTATCATTTAATGAATAAATGTACCTTTTCTCCAGATCTATTTACCTGAAGATGTCGTTTATATAACGATGAAATATTGTAAATAAATTGATCAAAAGATATATAATAAGATGGTTGTCAAGAATTGTTTTTAATTTCCAAGAAGATTACACCGAAAAGCATTTCAGAACTTTAGAAAAACTATCAAAAAACTAGTATCTACCCAACTGCATCTATCATTTAATGAAAGTATATAAATATGCATAACTTATATATATGGTAAAGAGTAGTCTGTGATTTACCATATAAAATATCTCTTATTTAAGGCTATAAATATGTGATCTATAATATATACATATATTATTTCAGATGACGAATTGGCTTTCTCCCCATTTCCATGCGTATTTCCCCATGTCCAATAGCTACCCTGGCTTGCTGGGAGACATGCTCTCCAGTACTCTGGCCTGTGTTGGTTTCTCATGGGTAAAGTATATCCTCCACTTTATTGTTGAGATTGTAATATCCTGCTACAAGATCTTAGTATATATTTTACTATATGGAGTCAGCATTAAAAAAGTATATCATCTGTACTAAATGTAATAATAGCAGTCGTGTATTTATTTATCCATTTGTCTGTAACATTTTTCGTTTATTTTCTCCAATTCTTCACAAACTAAAGGAACTCAGTATGTTGAATAGGTAATCCCACTTAGCTACTTTCTATTGCAAGATCTTTTAATTTTTCTTTCATATTGTTTATTGTATCTCTCGTGCAGATTATGAAAGAGTAATAATGTTGCTCTGTTATTGGTGGACAACAGACAAGTAGACCCAAGACAATTGGGCCTGCCGACAATTTGGGTCCAGGACAATTGCACAGTTAAATTTGTTATAAGAATCTATATTGCACACTTACACAGAAAACTATGCCAAGTTTAAATCAACCGGCTGGTATTTCACCGACCGGAAGAAACCATTGAGGGTGAAAGAGGCCTAATGGTTCCCTAAAGTAAAAATATTATCTAGGTATGTGTGTAACAGTAAAGCCATGGTAGAATAACTACATTGTATGCTCGCGCACAGGTATTTTGTGACGTCATAGAAGTGAGGGAATGATTGAGTAGATTTTAACATGCCAAAAAGACTTCTAAAGTTATACTTTTGTGATCTCCATAAATATATGACCTGTAAAATATTTTAATCCATGGTGTTATATTAATTCCATGAGACAATTTATTGTAGAAAACATTAATTTTCAACGAAAAGAAAAAAATAATTCAATTAATTAATGTTTAATTAATAAAATTCAAGTTTATTAAATTTTATTTTCTCATATTTTTGATTGCTTAATATTTAATTAAATGATGAAAAGCAACTATGATAAGATACTTTTCATAGTTGAAAATACAACAATACAAAATACCATCCTCAATGACGTCATGAGGGAGCTGCGCAGAAGAAACTCAATTTCGTCTCTTTTGCGGTAATACCTTGTAGAGATATTATATCATGAGTAAAAACAATTATATTGATTAGAATACCGAATTGTTTTGGAGCATATCATTATAAGTTATAAGATCCCTTATTTAGGCAAAGGATATGATTATTATTGTAACTAGCTAATAAAATCACTGTTTAAAAAGAAAATGGCTAATTAATTAACATATACTAAAAAGGTAGAGGAATCATTGAACAAATTCTTACCAGTTCTTCTTACAAAATTTTTCCAATATACAAACCTATGAGATTTATAAAATGAAAGTATAATTTTAACGGTTCTAGGACAACTCGCCGCCGGACAATTCACCTCCGGACAACTCGCCGCGGACAATTTGCCGACAGGACAAATCGCCGCTAGGACGACTCGCCGCGTGATTTATGTTTTGACGGTGTATACATCATTTTCATATATTTAAAAATATTTTAAATTTGAACAATAATTTTGCTTCTATAAGCTTAAGACTGACGTAAAAAAGTTATTGACAAATTTCTTTATTTCAATTAATTATTTCTTTTGTTTCATCTGTGAGAACATATCAAGCTGTAAAAAATATTAGAACTATTAATATGAATTTAGAAGTATTTAACGTCTTATTCGAAACGAAGGGCTTCCTAGTTACAAGAGACAGGAAGAAGAAGTCAGAAAGCAAAGTGACTCTATGAACAAAGACAAAAACCCCCAGTCCGTGACAAGCTCATGGATGCAGAAGAGCTACTTCGTGGATGCAGTCACTTACCAAGGAATAATATGAAAAGGAACACAAGCACACTGTGACTACACTCACGATTAGAAGAGGAAAATGAAGAGGAGATAGTAAATATAACCTTTTACCCTACCTAGCTGAAACGAAAATCTAAGACTTCGTAGTTGAATAACCTTTACTTGCACTAATCTACTAGTTTTAAATTAAACGTATTAAGAAGACATCTGAACTTGTTTTCTTTTCATTAGAAAATTGTTTTTATTAAAATACTTTCAAATAGAATGACGAAAATTTTATTGTTAATTTACAAAACACACTATGATTATATAATATTTAAAAAAACATTATATTTAACTTTTGAAATGAAAAATAAAACATTTTCAAATACTGCTAAGAAAATTTTATATTTAATTTACAACACGAATCTTATATTTAAAATATTTTTTATAAGTAAATGGTGTATACGGCGGTAAATTATAAAGCACACGGCGAGTTGTTTTGGCGGCGAATTGTCCTAGCGGCGAATTGTTCTAGCGTCGAGTTGTCCACACGCCGAATTGTCCCCGGCGAATTGTCCCCGGCGAATTGTCCGGCGGCGAGTTGTCCGGTCACCAATTTTAACTACCTGAACTCCATACCTTCCAAAAGATGCATAGCTTTATACCTAATGAATAAAAATTATCCTGAAAATGGTTAAATTGACTATCATAGACAAGAAAGTATCAGTCTCTGCAAAAAATGAAAACAACTACATTGTTTGTAGTTGAGATAATAACTACCTCATAAGTGAAGGCTGAAATATTTAAATGCAGTAGAATCCGAACATACGAGAATTTCGGATTTAAGGACGCTATTCAAGATTTAGGAATAATAAAATATATTATAAATTTAGAAGTATCAGACTTCAGGATCAAAAATATTTGTAATATTTCGCTAGTTCTTTACATGATACATTGTGTTTCTTCCAATATACAGGCATCCCCCGTTTTAATAACCAAATCACGACTCAGTTTAATTACTAAACGGTAATTAAAGCGAAGAAGAGTAACAAGAGATATATAATTGTCACTCCTTGATTACACAATACACATCTCATTTTCTATGAGTTATAGAAAGAAAATTTGATTTAGAGTTAGAGTACTATATAAGCATATCAATAATAATATACAGTCTTTCAGTGTTTGTGACTGTGATGAAAGTTTTAAGCCGTACATTTATTAAATGTTTTAAAATCTATCCATAGCTTAACTCTCACTCAGTATAGGCGAGTAATTAATAGATACTTAGATTTCTATAATTATTGTGTTACATTTAACAAACAGCAATTTTATGCTCTATGAAATATGTTTGGTTTGTATGGTACTAAGTTCTAAGTTATTGGTTGTTTCTACAATTTTGGACACGTCAGAAAAGAAAATATTATAATTATTATTTAACTTCCATTCTAATTGGTATCATGGATACCAATTGAAATAAAAGTTAAATAATGATTATTTATAAAGATTTTTACGTGATCGAAAATATGGAACCGTGCGATAACACGGAACTAACTCTAAAATTGGACATGTTCAATTTCTGAACCAATTATAATTTTGATGTTTTTTTAATTACCTGGAAATAATCACAAAAAATTGTCTCCGTTTTCTATGTTTGGGAATGGTTCATATTTCAAAACATGTCTCAAAATAAGTACTTCTTTTATTAAAGCGAGGTGTACATGAACCGAGACCTGCCTGTATACTGATTCAATACAACAGAGAAATCTAAGCTTCTACCAATTTTTCGTTGTGTTCACTTTGTTTGGACAAAAATCAAAGTAATTGTTTTCCTTTTTTAATTTAGTGAAATTATAATAGGCAAGGATTATACCATTCTAAACTATTTACAGAAGAAAAAGAGAAGAAGAAAAAAAGAATATGCAAACAAAATCAACATTGTAAACTTGGTGTTTATCAATGTGAAAGAAAAAATGAGTTCATATATGAGGAGATCCAAATCATGATTTGTTCGAATTCGAGGAGTTTTACAGTACCTTGATAAACACAAAGTATTACGAATTCCTTGAACCTTAACATCATGTCTGAATAATTTCTTGTTTTTTCAGATATCATCTCCTGCCTGCACTGAACTGGAGGTGGTGATGATGGACTGGCTTGGTAAATTGATTGGACTACCTCTCTGCTTCTTCTCAGGGGGATCAGGTGGGGGAGTTATCCAGGTAAAGAAACTACAGGACGACACAAATGTTCTGCAACAGATATTTTTTATAAATACTTATATGTAAGGTAATACCTTTACTTTCCAGAGTTGATAGTGTTCTAGTAATATATTGTAATTTATTAAGTGTCACCTCGTGTTTTTTAAGAAGTTGGTGGCCATATCAATGGAAATTCAAAGGTATCCTCTTGTTGAACTTCACCTAGAAGGAAAGTCTGCATCTTAGATCTTGAAGGTGATTAGATTTTCAAAATCGATTCACAGTTCTGTTTAACGTACTATATTGATTGCTGCATATCAAGAACGACCGGAAATGTACAAATATCCATGAGAAAAATGGCCCATGAGCTACATTTTTCGAGAGAATCAGTTCGTTGTGAGATTAGAAGAGACCTTATCTCCATCGTTTAGCTTCATCTCCTTTATTTATCTGCTTTGAAACTTAGAAACGTTCACTCTCTTTCAACTTCTTCGAAGCAAAAGCAATGACTATACAGAAGTGCTCGTTGATATGACGATTCGAAGCTCATTGTATTGACACAGTTATGTTGACTGATGAGAATGTTTTCACTTTTGGACAATCTTTTAACCGTCAAAATGACAGAGTTCCAACTCGTTGAGTATCAACGATTCCTGAGGATATCAGAAAAGTTTGCCGAACTCAATATGTTGCAAATGACATTATCTGGACGGGCGTGTCAGCAAAATGAATAAAAGTTCATTTGTTTTCGTACGTCAAGGATGCAAAACTAATGACAAAAATTATAAAGAGTACATTCTGGAACAATTTTTGAAGAACTTCAGTCTAGATTTGTTTAAAGGTGGCCATATTTTGTTCCATCAAGATGGAGCACTAGATCACAATTCTATTAGAGGACAAGAGTGGCTCCGGGAACATTGTTTGGTGTTCTTGGCGAAGGAAGAATGATCTACTGCCTTTCTGGTTCATAAGCCAATAGATTCCTGATTGTATTCAGTATTTGAGAAGAATGTGTGTAGAAATTCTCGTTCACTTGTTGAAGTGCTAAAGCGGAAACTCTTCGAAAGAGAATGGACAAAACTACCGATGGACGAGGAGGCTTTATTGAATAAACTGTTTGAAATATCTTCTCATTTTTTTATGATTTATACAAGCACTTTTCATGTTTTTTCACTTATTCAAATGTCATTTTTAATATTTTTCTCTCTCGGAGCTTTTGTGTCAGTTGGTAGAGTGAAAAATGATGTGGATACTTACCAAAAAATGTTTTGATATTTGGAGATATCCCAGTAAATTGATTAGAATGAGAAAAGAAAGTTTCATACATAACAGGACGGTGTCCGGAAAACTGCCAGGCGGAAAACTACCTAAGCGGAAAACTACCAGGCGGGAAACTGCCAGGCGGAAAAATGCCAGTCACTTATTGGCAATACATGTATATTTTTTGACTTTCTGAAATATTCTTTAGTTATAAATACATTTTAATTTATAAAAAACGGCGTTGGTTCTTCTTTAAGAGGTTAAGAGGACATTCATTTGTACAGTAATAACTACATAGATATTGGAATACTTAAATAATATTCGAAGAAAAATAATATTCAACAAATATACTTTATTAAACACTCAGTAAACCAAACTTCAGTACGCATAAAGATTTTATAATTACTATTTTTTAACTTAATTTCAAAGTAACATAAATTTTAAAAGCATGTTCAGTTACGTTTATAGTCTCTTGTTTTTAATTTCCTATTGATGTAAGCAATATAGCCTTTGGTTCCGAAGCAAACGTTAAACCTTGTGAACTGATTTGTGAATACTAGATTATTAGATATTCTCACAATAACATAATTTTAAATTGTTCAATAAATTAAGTGAATGTTAAATCAACATATATATATATGTTATATAGTTATTAATAACATTTACATTTTTATTCTCCATGTCATTAACACAACCCATTCATTTTAACAATTTTTATTATTAATTAATATGCAATCCAATTCGATCGAGTGAAATTGTAAGAGAAATATGTAGGTAATAGCAGTTTAATAATAATTGATGTTGAGTTGCAAATTCTAAATAGTTCACGAACATCGATCTAATTGTTTTTATTGTGAGTACAAGTGAATATTAAGCTTCCCTACAAACAATTATTACATGTTGTTTTACGTGGTAATAAGGTAAATTATATGTGGTTACCATATGTTATAAGTATGGTATTTAGGTGCTAGGAAAATTTGTCCCACGGAAAATTGGTCCACGGAATATTGGTCCACGGAAAATTCGTCCACGGAAAATTCGTCCGCAGAAAATTCGTCCACAGAAAAGTTGTCCACTGGAAATTCGTCCGTTTTCTTAAATTAGGAATAGAAAGAAAGACTATATTTTGTGTTAACAATACAAATATATAAGAGATAATAATTATTGCAGTCGCATAAAATCTGGTTAGATGAAAATAACACATATATTCAGCAGTTATAACTGTTGATGAAAAATTCATTCTATGTAGCTAATATATTATGTTATTTATAATTAAAAAGAAAAATAACTGAAACAAATATTTAAATTGAATAGCTGGACTTTTTCAGCAATGCTGTACTATTTGTCAAAAAAATTGTTTTATTAGGAGTGTATTGCAATTTGTTCGACAATATTTTTATATTTTGGCCTTTTACGCTGTGTGACATCTCTCTCTCTGTTTAAATTCTTTTAATTAGGGTTAACTCTTCTACCAAATAATAGGATGCTCTTTATTCAACATTCCAAAATTCAATCGGATATAACGGGTTTTTCGCGTTGGTTTCGTCTTCCCTGTTTTGTTCCAATGTACGTATCTTCAAAGTATTTAAAAAACTCAATTAGCATCCTCGCATAAAATTTCATTAACCCCAACAACATCTTCTGGTATTAAGAACGTAAGGGCCTCAAACATTTTATCTTAAATTAAGTTCATAAAATTTTTATATATCTATCAATCTTGAAGTTTCATTAAACAATCATGAATTATGCAGTACAAGAAATTTTATAATAGATACAACAAAGTAGATTCAATATCAAACATAAATTAAACTACTTTATTAAACTGCTTTATATCAAAATATTTATCATAACATTTTGTTTCATTTAAATTAATTAATTTGCGTTTAATGGACGAATTTTCCGTTGACTAATTTTCCGAGGACGAATTTTCCGAGGACGAATTTTCCGTGGACGAATTTTCCAGGGACGAATTTTCCGGTCACGGGTATTTAATATGATGCTATGAATGTGGTAATTAACACTTGGTAAACACCTGTTATAAGTATGGTAATTTACATGTGGATATGATATGGTGTATACAATCTCAATTTGATATGTTTTTTATGATATGGTTTTAAAATGGCATAACCATATAGTAATTATGTGTTTTTATGATTGTTAGATTGGTTCAATGTGGATAACACATATCCATACTGCATACTGCCACATTAAAACCATTAAACCACATGGTAAATATGTGTATGCAATAGGGAATTGTTTGCAGGGTTGAAGACTTGTTAAATTCTCAAATTATAAACACAAAAGTAAATAATTAGGCACTAAACCTGTTATGAACTGATAATGTAAAGACGCGTTGTGTAAACAATGAAATTATACTCTGTTCCTAATACAATTTTGTTTCTTCTCTTAGTATTTAAAAAAAATGTTATATTTTAAATTTCTATATTGTAATTAATTAATTTCTGTAATATTTATCTAATTATATATTTTATATATTTTTATAATCAATTTGTTTACATTTAACTATTATTTTTATTTTGTAAAATTGAATATCCCTTTAACTCCTTTACGAAAGGCGAACAGATTTTTTATAAATTAAATGTCAGTATTGACTAAACTGATTAAATTGCCATAAGTGACTGGCAGTTTTCCGCCTGACAGTTTTCCGCCTGGCAGTTTTCCGCTTCGGCAGTTTTCCGCCTGGCAGTTTTCCGTGTACTAACAGGACACACATAGGATCAATAGGACGCACTTAGGATAAACAGGACATACCTACTTAGGATCAAAAGGACACACTTAGGGGTTCTAGGTCAATTCGCCGAAAACACATTTGCCGAAAACACATTCGCCGCACGACACAATCGCCGAACGACACATTCGTCGAGAAATGACAATTTTTAGCAGACTTAAGGTTTACTGCACAAATTTAAGTTTCTTGAAAATCCTGTGTCAAATAAATATTTAAAATTGATCAAATTTTTTATTAACTATAAATTAACGATAATTAGTTGTCTGGTTTTAATGCCATATAAATCCTTGTTCTTAGTCCCATTATAAAAGTTTCTAAATAAATTTAGTAGTATTTTTAAAAGGAGTTGCTGAACAAAATTTAGTTTGGTACATACTTCCTTTTTGTACTTAAATACATTTCTCCATATTGTCAATATTTTATAAAAGGAGTATAGTTATATGAATATTCTTAAAACCTAGTAATAAATCTGTTTTAACTGTACCTTCAATAGTTGTTGAAATGTACGAATTCGAAGTTGGGTAGACTTTTTTGTGAGTCACCCTGTATAGTGAAAGCTTCACGAGCGATTCACAGTAGCAGACTGATTCTACAATGTATATTGAAGGACTAGTGTACTTGCCCGTTAAAATAACGTGTATTCAATAGTAATTTATTACCCGTTGTTAGGTCATTTTCAGTGAACTCAAATAAAATTTATTTATAATTAATAAACTGTCACAAATGATGCAGCAATAATAATCATATTCAGCCTTCACACAGCTAAGACGTGTTCCGCTCCTGCTCATTCACTTGACTTAGTTTTTCTTAAGGCCTACACAGTACACATCTTTCTGATGAAAGTCAAGCTATCATTGCCCTGATTGAGCAGAAGTTAGATGTCATCAAGAATGAGATTCTGCAAAAGATGAAGGAAAAGGATATCAAAATAGATAACCTTGAGCGCAAATTAAATTCTCTGGAACGTCAGAACAGCGACCTGATGCTGAGGCTAGAAGACGTGGAAGCAGACATGAGAAGTAACTCCCTTATCTTGTCCGGAGATGCGTTGCCTGTTGCTAGTAGGGATGAAGATGTTGTAGCTACAGTTTGCAGTGTTCTTCAGAACAAACTTAAATACAGTCTCTCCAGAGATATCATCTCTCATGCCCGTAGATTAGGAAGAAAACCTACTACAGCAACTGACAAAAGGAAGATAATCTTCAAACTTCGACCTGGTGATACAAAGGAAGATCTTATTAGATCATGTAAAAGAGCTAAGCCGGATAAACTCTTCATAAATGAGGATCTCATTCCTACACGAGCTACAATACTTTATGCACTTAGACAAGCCAAAAAAAGATTCCCAAAGATTGTTGATGGTTGTGGCTCACATGGTGGCCAGGTTTATGTTTGGATTAAACCTACAAATGAAGCTGGTCGTAATCAGAAGACTTTTGTTAACAATTTAACAAAACTGGAGGATATATGTATGAAGTCATTTGACATATCTTCTTCCGAACTTCTTTCATTGAAAAAGTTTGCTTGACTTCTTGATGTGGTTGTTCACATTCTTACATTGCTTCGTCGATGTATAGTAAGATACAGATCTGCATACGTACATGTATCTCTTGTGTCTGCTAAACTTACAGCTCTGCTGCCGCAGCCAATCTCGTGTATATCTTGGTATACACGCTGAATTGTTTACATGGCAGTGTTTTTGTCACCATCATCTGAATGCAGTCTTATGTGTTATAGTCTGGTGTACTTCCTTCCTTTTGGCGATGCTCCTCCTTGATGTGTTAAACCTTCGAATGTCTCCTCCCACATTTGGTGATACTCGGCTCTTCTAACTGGTGCTAGTTGCCAAGGCTCCTCCTCTTCTGATGTTCAGGACATACTTGTTATTTATATTTCGTTTATTTTCTACTTTTATAGAGTTTATAGACATGATTTTAGTGTACTTACATTTCCTGATAAATATCGTTTCCTCATTGGTGTAGCTAAGTATTATTTTACTATAGATCTAGGAAAGTTGTTCTGTAATGTTTTCACTATCAAACTGTTTCACAGGCTAATGATCGGTAATAAGGATAACATCCTAATGTTACATCATGATTTTAGATAGGGTTATAGATGGTGAATTTCGTAAGCCTTACTTGGATGATCCTCTCGGGGTTATTGATCCAAACGATAATTTCATAAACATGGCTTAACCGAGTTTAACTGATTCCGGTTCTCTATATTACTCTGTTGAAAATTATAATAGGTCTATTGATAGAGGCAATTTTGTTATTCTCAGTTATAATATTAGGAGTTTTAATAGGAATTTTGATTCATTTCATGCGATGCTCAGGTCATTTGAAGTTAAACCTAGTATAAATGTATTAACGGAGACTTGGCTAAATGATTCGGTACAAATCGATGACTATCAGTCTTTTCATACTTTTCGTAGTGAAAGAAGAAGCGGAGGAGTATCAGTTTTCATTTGTAACTCGATCAGGGTGAATAACTTGAGTGAGCTTAGTACTGCTAATGATTCTATCGAACTTTGTGTAGTTAGTAAATTTGACCCTTGGTCGTGTGTGCCTGAATATCGTAGCATTGTATAGACCTCACTCCGGGACTATTTCCGGTTTCTGTGACCACCTGAATAATTTGTTCAGTAACAGCTTTAATAACCAGGATGCATGCATATTGGGTGACTTTAATATTAATATGTTAGATCTGGGAAATCGTGATGTTATTTTTTTCACTTCGTTTATGAAATCTTATAACTTAATACCTACCATAACAAAACCTACCAGATTCCCTTCTTCATCTATGAATCAGTAGGTGTGATTATTGGGAATATTCTGGTATCATAATGTACAATCTAACTGATCATTGTCCCACTTTTATAACGTTGCAACGTTCGTCTCTTTGTGAGACTATAACAGATTATCATAGAGTTAAATTCAGATTGGTGAATGTGGAAAATCAGGATAGATTTAAGAGTTGGTTATCTGCGGTTGATTGGTCTGTATTGGTCGAATTCAATGATATCAATTGTGCCACTAATTACTTTTCGAATACTGTTGATGATATATTCTGTAGGGCATTTCCTATAAAAGTTAAGTTTATCAGTACTAAACGGTTACTCAAACCTTGGTTGAATTCCTTTGTAATGCAGCAGGTTAAACTGAAGTCATCCTATTTCAAACTATTTAAGCTGGGGCTGGTATCTGAACAGGAAAATAAGCGAATTCGTAATTCTGTGAATAACCTGGTACGAAAATCTAAGGTAGATTATTATAGAAAGAGATTCGAAAATTGTCAAAAAAACATTAAAAATACATGGAAATGTATACGGAAAGTTACTTCTCTTAAAGCGCCTTATAGGAAGATTGATTCTGTGTTGTCTGGAGGGTCTATTATTTCTGATCAGCAGTTAATCTCGGATGAATTTGCTAACCATTTTTCTTCTGTCGGTACTTCTGTTAATGGCGAGGCTATTCATTCCGTAAAGGACTCTCTTTCACTAATAGAATCAAACATTAACTTTATGTTTTTAAATCCTGTTGAGAGCCTGGAAATTCAAGATGTGATTAAGTCCCTGAGAAACACTGGTAATGGTGTGGATTCGGTATCGATAAGTGCGGTGTAAAACAGTAGCAGTATTTTATGTAGACCTCTTTCCACAATTATTAATATGTCTTTTTCAACAGGTATTTTTCCTGATTGTTTTAAGGAGGCATGTATTATCCCTATTTTCAAAAAAGGGAATAGACTTGAAGTAAAGAACTACCGTCCTATCTCGATGTTGCCATTGTTCAGTAAGGTGATTGAAAAGTGTGTTGCTAAGAGAATCATGTCTTTTATTAATCAATATGAACTTCTTAATGAAAACCAATTTGGGTTTCGAAGTGGTTTATCTACTGTGGACGCTGTGATAAGTTATACAGAATTTCTATATGACCAATTTGATGATCGTAAACATGTAATTAGTATTTTTGTCGACCTCTCCAAAACATTTGATACCGTCAACCATGAAATCTTGCTGTCCAAGTTGGAAAGGTATAGCATTCGTGGTATTACTCAGGATTGGTTTACTAATTACTTATTAAACCGTAAACAAAGGGTTAAAATAGGAGACTCTTTCTCTCAGTTTAAGAATATTATTGTGGGTGTTCCTCAGGGAAGTGTTTTGGGCCCTATTTTGTTCTTGTTATACATTAACGATCTTCCAAAAGCTTCTTCTATGTTACAAACTTTGCTTTCTGCTGATGATACCACCTTATCTGCAGCAAGTAATGATTTTCATTCTCTTGTTCAGAGTGTAAATGAGCAGTTATTAAGCTTCTCTATGTGGGTGAATGTTAACAAAATAGCTATTAATACTGATAAAACTGCTTTTATGCTGCTCACTAATAGGATGCATGCTGTTAATATTGAAGATGAAGTTTTATTGAATAACTGTCGTCTTGAGTATGTTAATACTACTAGGTTCTTAGGGGTGGTTTTTGATGATAAACTTAAATTTAATGAACATATCTCTATGATTTGCGATAAGTTATCAAAAATAGTAGGAATTATTCGTAAACTTAGTGAGTACCTCCCTCAAAGACCTTTAATTAACATCTATTATAGCCTTTTCTATCCACATTTGATCTATTGTAATCTGGTATGGGGTGGTACATATGACGCTCACTTGCATGTTCTTGAGATGCCTCAGAAGAAAGTTATTCGGATTATCACGGGTAGCAAATATCTTGCTCATACGAATAAACTGTTCTACGACACAGGTATTCTAAAGATTAGTGATGTTCATAAGTATTTGTTATTGTTGTACATTTATAAAAATAAAGATCAATTTGAATTATCGAATGATGTTCATTTCAATAGACATGCTGACGACCCTGTGATAATGTTCCGTAGACTTACTATGACCCAACAAAGGGTTACATTTTCTGCCGCTAAACTGTGGTATAATTTGCCAGAAGATCTGGAGGGTATACAGTCACAAAAAATTTTTAAGCGCAAGTTAAAGATGTACTACATCAATCAATACAAGAAATAGTGGATAATCTATTTGGTTGTCTTTCATTTTGTCCAATTATTATTATTTTTTCTATGTGTTTTAGATATTGTGGGTTTAATTATTTTGTATATTTTGCTGATGTATTTGTTGATTTCATACTAAAATTTCATACTAAATATATGCTAAATTGTTTGTATTGATGTGAAGATTTGTAATTGGGCTAGGTTTAGGAGCGTAATTTGTACGTTCTTTATAATAATGTCTTTTTTTTAATTTTCTTTTTGTGTATGAATATAGTTTTTTAAGAGTGCAATAATTGTATTTTGTTTTTGTGTGTGATAAGCATTTTTTCACAATGTTCTTGTATGCCCGAAAAAATCCAGTTCTCTACTGGAGTTTATGAATGGGCTTGAAAATTCTTTTTGATATTACTTTTTTCTCATATTTTAGTATTTTCATAAGTATGCATACGTGTTTTTGAAGTTCAATTTTTTTTACTCTGTATCGTTTTCGTTTTCAATAAAGTATTGTTATTGTTATTATTATTATTAATAACATTACATATGAGTTAATTAATTAAGTTTAACGTAAATACCATAAAGTTTAACCAATAATTATGTAGAATATTGTAAAGTAATTTATACACTTATGTGTAAGTTCATCTATATGTAATTTCATCTTGACTTATGAGATAAATTTGTTAACCTTTTAAAATAATCCAATTTTTTTCGGCAAAAGTATCGTACGGCGAATGTGTCGTGCGCCGAATGTGTTTTCGGCGAATGTGTTTTTGGCGAATGTGTTTTCGGCTAATGGACCGGTCACCACATTTACGATCAAGAGGACACATATATGTATCAAGAGGACATGCATATAGCAACAAGTAACGCATAAGGAATAGAGGACATACATAGGAACAAGAAGGCACTTGAGAACAATAAAACACATTTGATTTTGTTACAGATATATGGAAAGTAGTCAGCAAGAGCTATATAGGAAGTAACAAAAATCTCTCTGATTTTTGTC